>JABSTQ010004415.1:0-151101 GCA_013358835.2 Ixodes persulcatus
AGAACCTGATCAGCAGGAGCCGGTTCGGTCGGCGATGAGGTGGGTGATCCTGCACTCCGCTGCTCCGGGGAAGCGGTACGAAGGCGCTTCGGCGAAGTGACCGAAGAAGAAGACGCACTTTGACGAATGGTCGCCCGCGCTTTGAGGGTCCTTCTTTTAAAACGATCGTGATTCACGATGGTCACTGGCAGGTTCTCTTTGACCAATAACCTCGTGACGCGATCGAAATGAGCCGGAACTGGCAATTTCTTTGAGCGTGAAACTAAATAGGAAACCAGGTCCACAATGTTGGATCCCTGTAGAGGTTTTTCGTCGATCGAAATTTCCAACGTTTGCGGGTCCCAGGCGAGCAGCGGCCTCAGTAGAGCCAGAAGCGATCGACCCTTTTGCCGATAGGTTTTGCTCAAGCAATTGACTATGACGGAAGGGTCGTCCCCATGCTCGCTCGTCTGCGTTGTCCGTTCTTCCGTGCTAATGGGTGTCGCTCTAACCTCTTCACTGTGTGCGCTACTCTCATTCGACGTGTACGGACGTAACATTTTGTGTAGAGTTTGAATTATTTTCTTTAGCTTGATGTCGTCCGGTTCGTCGTCGTCTTTCAAAATCTCGGGAATGTTCTCTTTGTAAGGTACGAGATGGTACTTTTTCATGCTTCTCAGACTCCGATAGCCTTTGCGATGGCTCTTCCCCCGATCGTTGATATGAGGCCTAGAAGAGCAGGAAGAATCAGGCGTAGGAAACCTCCCTTCAATACCAGCGTCTTTCTTACGTTCTTGTGCGTGTCTTTTCGATTTCACAGTGACCGTATGACGGGTGCAAATCTCTTCACTTTCTTTTTTATATCCGCGGAGAGAGGGAGGTTTCCGGCGCACAGGTTTAAACAAATTTCCCTAATTATTTTCAGATGCTCCTCCTTGGCGTGACGTAGTAGTGATTCCCTTTGCCTACACGATTTGGCTTCCGACAGCAGGTGCAAGAATCTTGCGTGCTTGGCGATGCGGTTCATTAGGACGTGTCGTACACGACTTCCGGACTCTATCCTCTTACAACCACTTGAAATACGTCGCACCGCTGCCCTTTTATGCATCATTCATAAATCACGCTATTCTAACCCTAACGTTATCGCCCCCCTGCTTGAGCCTCCTAACCGAACATCCCGTCGTTTAACTAACAGCCGAAGTTATAAGCGCATTTTTGGTCATACATCTGCCTTTAATAACTCCTCACTACCACGCGCAATCATGCACTGGAATTCTCTTCCCGATCACATAACCGCACTTTCCGACCCTACAGCATTCCGAGTAGCTGTCTTAGATTTTTTAACTACTATTTAGTTTTCGTTTGCAGTCATGTTCTTGCCCACATAATGAAGTGTTATATGTGCTTAGACCCTACAATTTGTATAATGCATAATTTTGTCAAAGTTTTTTTTTTTTTTTTTTTTTTTCAGTTGTGATATTGCTATCCTGTTTGTACTGTTCTTTTTTTTTCTCTTTAAGTGTTGACTATACTGTAACTTGACCAAATCCCCCCCTTGTGTAATGTCCAGTAATGGACCTTCAAGGTATCATGAATAAAAATAAAATAGGTCGATCAGAATGTAACTGAACGGCGTTCTACACACGTCCGAATATATACGCGGTAGAACCTGCCCCCTGCTACCCCCAAAGAGCTGTCGGGATAGCACTTGGAGCTGAACGGCAATCCGCACTGAACGGAATATAATTAAGGCCGAAAAATTTAGGCTTATTGTCCTAAAGTACGCGTCTTGGAGGAACATGTTCTGCGTGATGAAAATGACCGATGCATTATAGTGATGACCAGCTCCTATAAAATATTCACAAATGTCTTTGAGCTTCGTTCGATTTGCGAGAAAGTCGTCGAATATGATCAGCGAGTCTCTTTCGAGGTCTAAATTTTGCAGGATCTCCTTGGTTAAAATGACCCCAATCGTCTCCGAAAACCAGCTCTGGGGAAACACGTAGACGTAGTAGACGACGAGAAACTCTTTGTTGAACATTTCTCTTCTAAATCTCAACAAGCTGCGAATATACGTGCTTTTGCCCGATTTAGAGGATCCAATCATCGTGATTGACGCCGGCGTTTGGAAACGAAATTTGTCCAGGCCCGAAGACATGACCATGCATGCTACGCTCGTAAGCGAATGAAAAGAAGGCATCGCAGACACGTTTCTAAGTACTCGCGCGAAGCACATTCCCGCGCGGCGGGAGACTCGCGCGGCTTTTGCTTCACGATAAATGCTCACACGCGTCGCAACAGTGCGGTTTATAACGACGCCCGAATGTATGCGCGAGGTTTTTTTTTTGTTTTTCACCAAGTGTTTGATATTTGTATAAAGAGCTGTCGCGCGCCATCTGTTTCTCCATGTCTCGAGAATATCTTAGATGCATGCATATTGAATAAAAAAAGAAAAAGATCCATCCTCGCTTTGTGTCCTTTTTGTGGCTTTAGTTCGAGATCAGGTTACAGAGGGGAGCAGCAGGAGAGCTTTAGCGCAGGAGAAGAAAATTGCTTGCGCACGAGTATGGAAATGTGTGTGTCGTTCCGTCGGTAGTCGCTCGACGAGAAAGCTTGGATGCACTCGCGGAGCGGTACACCGCAACACAGGCGCGCACCCACGTATAGACAGTAAAGTCCGCACGTGTGCGACAGAGTTTCTTGAATTCTTCTCTTGGAGTAGAAGAAACTCGCTGCGCCTCCGATGAAGTCGTAAAATTCCCCGTGAATCGGAATCATTCCGAAACTGTCAAAATAACTAATTGCCTTGTCCTTTGGGCATACGTAGAAAAAAAAACCAGTGTTCACCGAACGAAGACCTCGGTGCCGTATTCACTACGGAAAAACCGGGTGACGCTGTCTCTTGACCAATCTCGTCGCACGCGAACGTGCCACGAAACCAGGGACGATTGCAGGGATTTCCCGCGAACATTGGGTAAAATTCGTGTTCTTCCATTTCAAGCGGCAAACTTGACGTTTCTCTCCTTGTCAATTTCCAGGACGCGAGGCGTTTCTGACATAAAGAGAATGGTGATGGCTTTAGTTAGATCTTGCTTGAAGGTCAAGGTGAGTCTCACGTTCGCCGTGGAGATTGGACAAAGACTCTGCTCTTCCCTGTCCGGAGTCAAAATATAGTAGAGCAGAAAGGAGTCTTTTGAGAAGGCACCTTTAGAGTAGGCAACGTCTCTTGGATTGAGGCGGTGTTGGAAGCTCATATAGGCCTTCATGTGCAGATCTTGAGCAAAACCAAACTGCTCCGTCTGCTGGCAGCCACCCACGTCCAGGACCGCCGTTTTCAAGTTGAAGTGTTCGAGCTTGAATGGGTCGTGCTCGCGACTTCCCTGAAACGCCTCGCTATTCACGAAAGCGACGAGGAGCTTTGACGGTACTCGATGCGGATACAGATCGTCGAGGACAATGTGCGACACACCGGGCGAAACGGTTCTGGTCTTGATCTCCACCCCACGTAGTAGAAAAGTCGCGGGAGAGGACTGCAGACGTCTTTCGATGCCCACAAGCACCGTCGGGGCAACTTGCACGCATCGAATGTAGAGCACAATGCGAGGAAGTTGGACGACGTGTTTCCGGGGAACCGTCGAAGCGGCCAAGAGCCTGAAATCTTCGGTATTTTGCCGCAGCACGATACGAATATCCACCCCGTTCAAGAGAAGCTTTTCCTGCTGACATATGTCACTCATAAGAGGACAAAATAAATCACAGAGCGTACTTCCTTCGGTTCTTTTAAAGCGTGCCATAAGGCCCTTAGCATCGGCGGGAATGTCGAGCTTTTCGGACGTATTTACCGGGCCTTTTCGTAGAGCATTGCGGAAAGAGAGTGATCCCTACTAGTCTCGTTTGCGTGCAGGAGAATATCGAGATAAGAACGATAAGCATAATTCTCGTACTGGCTCACCAAAGTCTGATTCAGATACACGTGTAAGTATTGAAAATGGGAGCTTCCAAATGCCTGAACCGGTATGACCTTATCGTCCGTGACAGTTCCGTCCGTCGCGGTGGTGCTCGCGGGATCGCCATTGGCTCGCACGATTTTTGACTGGATGTGCAGGAAGCTTGATTTCAGATCGTAAAAGTGAGGTCCTAGAGAGGGAACGTGAAATTCTAAGACGGAAGTGGGTGTTGTCGTGGCGACCGGAAAGAATTCGATATATTCGGACTTTTCCAAAGCCAAAGACGTAGGCGGAAGAGAGAACAGATCGAGCTCTCCGCTGGTGCACAGACAGGAACGCTCGTGCAGGGTAAAAATATCGCCCGTCATTTTTTTAGGTATCGAAAACGTCATGCACGACCTTTCCTTTCTTTTGTCGTCCAGAGAGTGAACAGCAGTGGCTGGACGCCTTTCTTTTATGCCCTCCGCCAGACTGCAGCTTTTGGAGAAACTCGTCTCTGGTGCTTCGATACGTGCGGCCAATTCCCTTCTTTACGGCGTCCTTCAGCGTGGAACCCTGTCTCATTCGCTCTGCGATATCTCTACCCGTGGACACTAGCTTTCGACCCAGGTAAGGGGCCACTGGCTTTGTAAACACTGGCGATAGCCTCTGATAAATGTCCGACAGTAGTCCGCTCCCAACCTGGAACAGGGGCTCGGACACAAAATGCGTGAGCGGTCTTTCTCCAGACCCCGAGAAATGTTCTAAACAACACGGTGGGGACTTTACGTGCATCTCCTAAAATTAAGAGTGGCTGCAACGCGACCCGATCCGTCCAGAAATGGGATGTAGCTTCCTCTCTCGCCAACAAGCTCGAGACAAATGGTGCTGACTTCTTTTACGATCACCTTCTTATATTGTGGTAGATTGAAAGAATACGATATCATTTCGTTTCGTTTTGACACTACGAATGGGACGACTCTCAAGAGAGGAGCTTTCACGTCGCCGACGTGCTCCGCTTCTATGATATGGCAATAGGTAAAAATGTAATTGCTGGGAAATAATATAACATCACGGTCGGCCACCGAGAAGGAAGTGTACACGCTTTTCTGGCCGAAGCCAAGCATGTGGGAAAGTGAGCATTGATTAAGATATACCCGCTGTGGTGCAACTGTAGCTCTACGACTTTGATGTATGGATTATAACGAAGCAATATTTTCGAGGAATTGAGCTTAAGATGAGACTGGTAGGCTCTGTTTATCGCGTTAATGAGATCTTCTGGCGATTCGTAGAAGCCCTCGAGGATCTCAATTCGGTCCTGAGTCATCAGGTGCTTTACCCTCGTCAGCTCTACCTGCACCTCACGATCGAATGTATCTTCCTCCACGGGGCTGCCTTCCACGGGCTGACCTGTTCCGAAAGCGATCTCTGCCAATCCGAGTTTTTTCGGCAATGTAGGTGTGTGATGTTGGTTCGCTTTCTTTTTGTGAGAAACCACAAGAAAACGTACGAGACCTGGAGATTCGAAGAATTTATAGAAAAAAAAAAACCAATTCTCGAATAAAAAAGAACTATGCGACCAAAACAAAAATACGATATGCGATTAAAGTCAAAATTAAAGCGTCTTTCACTTGCGGATTGTCACTGTCTTGCCTTCTTCTTGAGACAACGGGTAAGGCCGGTTGGGATGGTTACGCCTCAGATGTTGGATGGTCCGGAACCGCCACGAAAGATTGGGTCGATGTCCCTTCTTGAGAAGTCTAGCCTGGATCCGGTGAAGTCTGCGCGGACGTGGTCCTTTGGAAGCAAAACCCAGGGTCCAACGAATGTTCCAGGCGTCCTGAATCGACCTTCTTGGTTGCCCTCCGATCGCCCGACTTCTTCTTCCTCCTTTTCTTTTTCCTCGTTTTTCTTCCTTTTTGTCCGCATCATCACAATCACCCCCCACTAAGTTTGTTTTTAAAAGGAAACGTGCAAAAAAAAAACACACACGCACAACTGGGATGATGTTCCTGCTTTTCTAGCGGCTATCAATCAAGAATAAGCTTTGTAGAACACGGAATATTTTACAGATATGGATAAATAAACATTTCACCAACCCAATAATTGCAAACCAAGTGCAACCTGAAGTCTAACGCAATACGGTCACTTCACTTATTTGTTGAAAACTACCTTCTCCCGTAAGAATCAAGCCATGATAAACAATTCTACTTGGTCTAAGCCCGACTAAGGTAGTCTGCCCCTACGTTCTCGGTTCCCTTTATGTGTTCAATTGTAAACGAGTATTCCTGCAGTGTTAAACTCCACCTCAACACCCTGCTGTTTAACTGCTTAGCTTTGTTTAGGTACTGTAATGGCTGGTGGTCAGTTTGAACCTTGAAATGTGTCCCATATAAGTAAAGGTGAAACTTTTTCACGGCCCACACTAAGGCTAAGCATTCACGTTCAATAGTAGAATAATTAACCTCCCGAGGTAACAGTTGTTTGCTGGCATATGCCACTGGATGCAGTGTTCCTTCGTGCTCTTGCATTAATACTGCCCCCACGCAAGTGCTTGAAGCGTCGGTCCTAAGCACAAATGATTTCGATAAGTCAGGAGTCCTCAAAATAGGTCCGGTAGCTAGAGCCTTCTTGAGATTTCTGAACGCGTCTTCGTGCCGAGAAGTCCAATTCACTTGGTGTCGTTCCAACTTTCTTGTGAGGTCCACTAGAGGCTAAGCCAGCTCCGCGTACTGCGGTATGTACTCACGATAATAACCCGCAAGACCGAGAAACGATCGTACTTGTTTCTTTGTTGTAGGTCTCTTTGTGCCTATTATCTTCTCTAGCGTGGACAACATTGGCTCTATCTTGCCGCATCCAATCTTGTGCCCTAGAAAGGTGACTGTGCTCATCCCCACTTCGCATTTCTTTGGCTTAATAGTAAGCCCCGCCTCCTCGATCCTTTAAAACAAGTCAGACAAAGTATTAAGATGTTCTTCCCACGTGTCCGTGGCTACTAAAACGTCGTCAATGTAGTGCTGAACATTCGGTAATCCCTCTAGGACTGTTCTCATCAGTCTCGTAAAAACGGCGGCAGCTGTTTTAATCCCAAATGGCATATATTTGAAGTGGAAGTGTCCTGATGATGTAGAGAACGCTGTCTTCGTCTTCGCCTCCTCTGTCATGGGAATTTGCCAGTACCCTTTCACCAAGTCGAACTTTGAGAAGTACCTCTTTGTACCGACTTCAGCGAAAACCGTGTCGGTTCGTGGGATCGGTTCGGCGTCAGTCACTAACACGTTGTTCAGGTGACGAAAATCTATACACACCCTGAACGTTTTGTCTGGTTTCTTTACCAAGACCAGTGGGGAATTATATGGAGAATCCGATTTCTCGATGATCCCCAGTTGCAACATTTCTTTAACCTCTGACTCAACGGTATCTTTCATTGCGAATGGTATGGGGTATTGTGTGAATATAGGTATCTCAGTGCTCAGTCTCAAGTTGCATTCTAACAACTTGGCCCTTCCGGGAGTGTCCGAAAATACCCCTGCAAACTTCTGCAATATTGCCTCGATGTCACTTTTTTTGTGCATCCGTAAGGTCTTGGCAGATGACCACCTTTGCTTGCGTCTGGACGTCTTTGTTACTTAGTGATGGGAAAGGTTCTTCTCCCTCTTCTACCATTACGAATGAGTTTGCTTGTCTTCGGTCGTCTGTCCACGGCTTCCGTTCCTCATACCTCTTCAGCATGTTGATATGGAACATTTTGGTAGTGTGTCCTAAGTCAATTACGTAATCTATTTCATTCTTTTTTCCAACGACTGGATATGGACCTTTCCATTGCATCAACAGTTTGTTGTGGCTGGTTGGCAGCAGAATCAGTGCTCGTTCTCCGACCTTTAGTTGTCTTCCCTGCGCTCTCCGATCATAAAACTTCTTTTGGCGTTCCCTTGCTACTGTAATCTGTTGGTGTGCTAATTCCATGGTCTGCTCTAGACGGTCCCTCAACTCGAGTACATAAGCATATGTTGTTTTCAGGTCCGATTTGAGACCGTCGTCTGTCCACAGTTCTTTCAGCAGCGTCAATGGTCCTCGCACGTGCCTCCCATATATCAGTTCAAAGGGCGAAAAGCCCAAGCTACTTTGAGGCACTTCCCGATACGCGAACAGCAACGGCGCCAAATACCTGTCCCACGTGCGCGGTTTTTCTTGGCACATCTTCTTCAACATCAACTTAAGTGTTCCATTAAATCGTTCAACAAGTCCGTTGCACATCGGATGGTACGGGGTGGTGGTTAGCTGTCTAATTGACAACAAGTTTGTAATTTATTTCATCAGGTCAGACGTAAAACTAGTTCCTCTGTCGCTGAGAATCTCCCTGGGCAAGCCAACGCGCGTGAACATATCTAGCAATCCTTCTGCGACAGTCTTCGTGTCAAAAGACGGCAATGCCACGGCGTCGGGATACCTTGAGGCGAAGTCTACCATTGTGAGGATGTATCTGTTCCCTTTCTCCGAAGTTGGTGTTAACGGTCCTATTATATCTATCGCCACTCGCTCAAAGGGTGTGTCGATTATGGGCATTCTTCCCAGAGGAGCGGGCGCGACCTTTCCTTTTGGTATAGTCTTCTGGCATTTGTCACAGGAGCTGACGTAGCTCTTGATGTCAGCTGAAATGCCTGGCCAGAAAAATGCTTCTTGCACCCTATCGGTCGTACGTTTGATGCCTTGGTGTCCAGCCATCGCGTTATCATGTGCAACCTGTAAGACGTATTCCCTTAAGCTTTTGGGGACTACGAGCTGTTTGAAACTTTTGCCACTGGTCATTTGGTATCGGCGGTACAAAAGACCTTTGAACACGTAGAAGGTATGGGTGCTTCCGCTCTTGTATCGATGGATTTGTCCAGTTTCTTTGAAACATCTTTTTAAAGTGACATCCGTTTTTTGGTTCTGCTCTAGTGCCTCTCGCGTCACCTCTTTTTCCCATATCCTGGTCACTCCTGAAGGCACTTTACCTTTTGTCGTAGCTGCCGCTACCCTCTGACCCTGTATATCTAGGTCATCAGTCTTCTCGTTTTTCAATACTCGATCGCTCTAGGGAGGTAAGATTGACTTCCCAATTAAAGTCAGGTTCGTCAACCCCTCGAGATCCAACAATGTTGCCTATGATCAAGTCGTAAAGAGGGTTCTCCATAGTCTTGGCTATTAGCTCACCAGAAAAATATGGTGATCGAACCGTAATTTTTGCTTCTGGTAGCATTTTACATGACCCATCTACCAAGAAGACGGGACTTGTCACCCCGAGAAACGAGTCTGGTGGAACAAGATCACGGCGAACAATGACAGTATTGCTGCCTGTATCTCTCAGGACCCTAACAAGCCTGTCGTTTACTATTCCCTGCATTACGGGCATACTTCTTGATGAACTAAGGATGTTTTCTCCCTGTACCCTGTTGATGATGTCTGTTTCGTTGCTGTGCGTCGTTTCCCGTTCATTCTCGGTTGTAGAGTTTATTGCATTACATTTGTCTGTCGAGGTTTGTGGAGAAACGAAGCAGGACCCCTCGGGCTTATCTCCCCTGTCCTGGGTACATGACCTTGAGTCATGTCCTTGCCTCCGGCAAAACCGGCAATAAGGTGGTCCGTCCTCCCGTTTCGCGCGACAATCCGCAGCCTTATGTCCACCTCTTCCACATAAAAAACATTTGGCGAGTACCCTAGCGTTGTTCATAGCCCCATAAAGAGGACAAGCGTTCTTTTCGACCTTGTTTACATCTTTGTAGGCTCCCAAGTTTATCTGCCGTTGGGCTTCCAGAAACCGATCTGCACTTTCAGACAGTTGTGAGACGGTTTTACAGTCACGTTCCCTTAAGAACACCGCTAATTTCAAATGACATTGACTCAAGAATTGCTCCGCCACCATTTGGTCTCGCAGGCCGTCATATGTCCTTGGAGTGTGGTTCATATCTACCCACCGGTCAAAGTAGTTTTCAAGTCTGCTGGAAAACTGCTTTCCTGTTTCCCCGTCCTCTGGTTTCGATCCTCGAAACTTTTCTCTGTATCCTTCCGAGGTAAACCGAAATCTTTGTAGCAAACATAACTTGGTTTTCTCGTAATCCAGACTGTCTTCTGGGGACATTCTACCGAAAACCCTAAGTGCTTCTCCGGCGAGACACATGCTCAGTGCCGTTGCCCACTTATCTTTATGCCATCCCTGTCCTGTGGCTACCCGTTCAAACCTCTGAAGGTAAGCATCAAGGTAATCGTGCTTGTCATCGAATACGGGCACCAGCTTGTGGGGACTTATCATATGGGGGACGTCTCCGGTTTGAAGCCCAACTTCCCCATTTGCCCGGTTTCTATGTGAGTCGGTTGCTGTCGCTCCGCTCTCGGCTAACTGAATTCTCAACTGTAGATTCCTAGCTTCCAATTCCATCCGTTCGCGCGTCGCTCCGATTTCTCGTTCCTCATGTTGTCGTACCGCCTCTCTTTCAGCGGCCCTTTCGTCGCGTTCCCGGGCTCGTTCGGTGTCCATCCATTTTTTCAGCTCATCCCCAGCGAGTCCCAGCCGTTCGCCTATAGCGATAAGTTCTCTCAGATCCATACTGGTAAAAACAAATTCCTCGAATCCTTAAGGTCTCGTCCTGCCGCGGACGCCAATTTGTGATGTTGGTTCGCTTTCTTTTTGTGAGAAACCACAAGAAAACGTACGAGACCTGGAGATTCGAAGAATTTATAGAAAAAAAACACCAATTCTCGAATAAAAAAGAAGTATGCGACCAAAACAAAAATACGATATGCGATTAAAGTCAAAATTAAAGCGTCTTTCACTTGCGGATTGTCACTGTCTTGCCTTCTTCTTGAGACAACGGGTAAGGCCGGTTGGGATGGTTACGCCTCAGATGTTGGATGGTCCGGAACCGCCACGAATGATTGGGTTGATGTCCCTTCTAGAGAAGTCTAGCCTGGATCCGGTGAAGTCTGCGCGGACGTGGTCCTTTGGAAGCAAAACCCAGGGTCCAACGAAGGTTCCAGGCGTCCTGAATCGACCTTCTTGGTTGCCCTCCGATCGCCCGACTTCCTCTTCCTCCTTTTCTTTTCCCTCGTTTTTCTTCCTTTTTTGTCCACATCATCACAGTGTTCGATTAGCTTCAAGATTGAGCCACCCACGCCGGTCGGTGTGTTGGCCATTCATCTTGGCTGTTTTTCGCCGAAAAGCCTCTGGACCACACCAAAGGAGTAGGGCTGATTTCGCAATTGTTTGATTCCGGAAAACCTGCTTGCTGCATACCATTAATGAGGGTTAAAGTTAGGAACGCTCACGACATTAGGATCTATCGCGCCTCCAATATTTATATTGTACCCCCGTCGAAGTCAGCATTAATATACGTCTACGTTGCGCATCTTGTCCGGCCACAAAAAAAAAAAAACAAAAAAAAAACGAGTTCTCTTCGTTCAGAATTTGAAGTCAAGTTCAATGCAGAGAGGTTCTGTGTGAATCTTCGATGAAGAATCTCTACAGTTTGTCCGCATTCGTCTCCGTGCTGCCGGCTAGAATCATTTGGCTGAGTTCAAGTAGTACCTCTCTGCAGGGGTTTTCCCAGTAATTAAAATTAGGGGGGAGGGGAGGGTCTAAATTTTTAGGGAGGTTAGGGGTGGAGGCGGGAGGCCCATTTAGAATAGAGGAGTCGTGAATTAAGGGGTGCCTTCGGAAAAACAATTGGGGGGGGGGGGGGGTTACACTTCCGTAAAAGGGGGGGGGGGGTGTAGGGAAATCACTGTCTATCTGTCCGTCAAATATACTTTTATTCAGCAGTTCACCTTATAGATAGTCAACTAAGCGTATATTTCAACCCGAAGAATATGCTAATATCACTTTAGTGGGACATAGTACGTAATATAATACATAACCCCGAAAGTCTTCAAAATGACTTCTCGATTGCAGCTAATACTGATTTAAAATACGAGCATTAGCTTCTTACCGGAGCGCCAGCGGGTTAACATGCTCCTTGGCTCAAGGCGCGCATGCTTAAAGGGGCCCTGCAAGGACGTTTTTACTGGTTTTTAGTTTTAACCGAACCTGAGCGCACTAAACGTAGTAACTTAATGAATCTTTTCTTTTCTCGAAATTCGCTTTATTTTAAAAGTTATAGGCAAATTAAAATTACAAAAACAAGCAAAAAATAACCTCCCTCATGACGTCCTTGGTTGCTTGAGTTGCCGTGAACTAGAGGAGGGGTAGTGAGCTCATCGAGCGCTCACGGCTGCCGCACTCCGTGTCGACGGCGCGAGAGGGCGCCACTAAAGCATGTTCTGAATAGGCTGTATGCAGCGGGCAGCCAGAGAGGCTCTCAGTGCATTTGCTGCGCGATTAAGCACTAATTCGGCATGACACTTCATTGGCCGCAAACGACAGCAAAAACGGGGTAAAGATCAGTTCAGAATGGGAGCCACTTCGCGCTGCCATACCGCGAAACGGCCAAACCGCCAGACAAAGCTTCTCGTCGAAGGCCTTCGGAACGCTCGGAGCTGGTCGGATCCTCCTGTCCATACGACTGCAGCGCCGCCGCGTACATCCGGGACACTTCCGTCTCGGCGCCTTATCCCACTACTCCTTTTTAGTATGCGCCACCTTTTCCACCGCTTGGTGGCGGGTATGTCGACGGGTCATTTCTTGTTTCCGTACTTTATAAACTGCCTTCGTTTCTTTTCTGATGTAAAATACTAAACAAAAACTACTTTTATAGATAATTGAAACGGTTTGCGCCACTTATTTTTTGTATTTCGACTAAAAAGAAGCTTTTAGTGGCTCTGACCAGTAGTAAGCCCAGGACCAAAGACGTCACATTTTGCGTGCTTTCGGTACCGCGGGTCGCCCCCGTCGGTGGAGGAGATTCCCTCGTCGTCCGGTTAAAATATGACGCACTGATATTTAGTTACTCTCTTCGTTACCGCTGGCTTGCCCGAACCCCAAGAGACGTGGAAACCGCAGAAAAGGTAGACGCTTAAATATGATTGCAGGGCCCCTTTAATTTTCTTAATTTTCCTGCAACCTGTGTTACTGACCGAGCTGACGACTGGAGCTTTTTCTGTAACGCGGATATGCACAAAAGCTCGATTTCGCAGACAGATACGTCGCATGGTCGAGGCATGCGAGTTATCTGAAAATTACTCTCGGTAGAACAATTTTGTAGTCATCGCTGCTTTCCTTAGCTGATCAAAACTGATGAAAGTCTATTACTGTCTCTTCGGAGCCCACAGTTTCGGTTTTGAACGAAATCTCCGAAACAAAAGTTTGACATGAAAAAAACAAAAAAGCACCGGGAAAACAAAACTATGCTCTGCAAGTTTATGTGCACCGGCTACACTTAACCGTCGCAGTTCAAACACCTATAAAATAGGGCATTAAACAAAAATAACATTTGTTAAATTGAATGCGGCAACCGTTCAGGCGGCCCGGCCGAGCCGAAGCGGCCTGTTCCCAGCCGCCATGTTTGTTTGGTGGTGGCGCCCCCTATAGGTCGTTGGAGTCGCGAATACATAATATAAAAGACAGCCCGCAGACATCAGTCACCGGGATATCCGCGGTTCGAATGCCGCGTGCCAACTTCCTCCTTGAAGTTGTTGCTATACGGCGTTCGAAGCAGGGATCGCGTGGTGACCATCGTTCGAATCTGTTTGCAGACTGTCTTTTGATTGATGTATAAGCAGTAAGACCCCGGCATAAGGGTCATAGTTATTATGAATGACGCATACGGCCTGATTTTATTTTTTGAATATTACTATTTAAATAGGCATAATAGGGATCAATCCCTTCTGACACACGCGTAACCGGGCTAAAACAAACTTCAAAAAAAAAACAGTGTGTGTTTGACACTTTGTTACAGCTGCTAAAGTTTCGGCATGTAAAATATAGCATTTTACTTGCTTTCGCTAGTGTTCACTCTATATGACTTTTTCCAGATAAAGGAATTTGTGAACGGTACCCCCAAGAAAGTATGCTCAGAGACACTATTCAAAATTTTACCGTTAATCACGCAATCTCAAAAAATCTGCTATAAGTGTCTGAAAAAAAAAGCAGACGGTAATTAGAGTGGCTATAAAATAATATATTCCAAGATATAAAACAAGGGGAAATGAAAGTAGTACTTTTACAGAGGAGGTAAAAAAGGGAGAATACAATGCGCATACATATGTCCTTCTGGTGTTCCCCGGGGTTCAACTCTGGGACTTTTGCTATTTAATATTATTGTTAATGACCTTTATCGTTGTGTAAAACATTTCAAATTGCTCCAGTTCGCCGATGACATTAAGATCTACAAACATATAAAATCGGATGCTGATTGCGATCTTTTGCAAAAAGACATATCTGCAATCTCGTTATGGTGTGAGATGGAAAACTTGCGTTTAAATAGGAAAAAAACGCTTGTCAATTTTCTGTCACGCAAAAAATGTGTTCTCAATTTTTCGTGTAAGCTAAATAATGACCCATTACGTCGAGTTGATTGTGTGCCGGATTTGGGCGTCTATGTGGATTCCACCCTCAGTTTTGAAGCATATGTGTCAAATTTGGTGATTTCATGCTTCCGACTTTTAGGTTTGTTTTCGAGAATAACCCGCGATTTCAAGGAGCCCTCGTGTCTTGTTAGGCTTTGCACCTCTATTGTGCGTTCAAAACTTGAGTTCGGCTCCGTAGTCTGGAACTGTTTGAGTGTGGCAGGCTCTGAGAGGTTAGAACATGTTCAGAGGAAGCTGTCACGCATTGTGTACGACCGTTATTAAGGTCGCCGGAGTTTTTTTAGTCGCGAGTCAATGTCGCACAGGATGAATTTGCAGACATTAGTAGCTCGGTGAAATTTTCGGGATTATGCATTTTTTGCACAAAGCTGTGCATGGAACATTAAGTTGTTCTGAACTTGTGTTTCTGCTCTCTTTATCCGTTCCACGCGTGAGCAGTCGCAACCCCAACACGTTCTATGTGCAAAACCTTTGTTCCCTTTCCCCCATGTTGCGTATTCAAAATATTTTTAATACACTCAGCGCGGAGATTGATATCTTCGACAGTGTACGCTCGCTTAAAAATGCCCTAAGCATTCAGCTTTATTAGGATAAATGTCTTTGTGTTTCCTTTTTGTACAGTGTATTTGTGTGTACCAGCATTCATGCTTCGGCTGTTCCTGGACACAAGAAAGAAAGAATAAAGAATCACTATATTTTCACCAATGTTCATTGACACACGTCACCGATGTGTTTCTTTTATATATATATATAAATGTGAAATTATATTGAAACGTTGGTACCGACTTTGCAGCAACTGGCTACTCCGTATGAGTGCTCACAAAAATAAATAAAACAGTAAAAAGGTAACACGTAAACTTAGAATAAAAGGAAGCAGGCGATTCATTAACTCTGTCGTACCCTCTACCACAGCAGGGAAGGTTATCTCAGATAATATACTTGGTTTTATTTCAAAGTCCGACAGCAGTGGACGCTACGATTTGATTGCGCTAAACAAGCTGCGTCTAGAGCTCCTCGTCGTGGCGCTCGTTGTCCTTGTGGGCTTGCCGCTACCGCCTAAACAAATAAGCGCAGGATCGCGGCACATTCGCTCTGCGCGATCGCTTTAGTCGCTGATCGCCAATACACGAAGGCGAGAAGCGCCGTGACCATGCACTTGTGAGTAATCGCGCAATCACCGCCCGATCAGCGTCAAGTGAACGTGGCCTCGCGCATGACGTCATTGCTTAACCAGCCAATTAGCGTCGAGCTGGGGAGCGTGACGTCATCGCCTTTCTTACCAATCAGCATCGAGTTATTTGGCGGCTTCACTTTTCGGCTTCACAAATTTCTAGACCCCCTTGACGGGACAGAGCACGTTTCACGCAAAAAGTCTAGTTATAGAGAAGCACACTGTTTATGATCGAGTGGAACGAGCTTGAGCGCTTTTGTTTGCGCAGTTCCTTTGCCGCTTGGGAACGCTGGTCACTGCGCTTTTCCGGTGCCCAGAGTTGCTTGTTTTTAAACGACACGCTCGTCCTCATTACGTCGCTGCTCTTGTTTTGGAGTGGTGTGGTCAAAAAAAAATATAAAAAAGGTGTTTCCGCTTGATATATGTTTTAATGCACGTTCTATTCATTTTCAAAATTAGCAAAGAAATTCTCATTCTGAACTTCGCTTGCTTCGATGCTACATCATCAGCCATTTTGATGGTCTTGCTTCCGAAAGCGTATCTTTAGCAGCACAGAATTTGCGCAGCCGATCTTTTAAATATAGGAACCAGCAAGAACGATCACCTGTACGGCAGGATGAGGTCACGGACAAGCCATGCGTACATTTTATTATTTTCTTTCTTGTCCCTTACAAAAAAATAAAAAAATAATCTGCTCTTGTTTATTTTATTTTTAATATGCGTTTCTACGCATTCCCTACGTTCCCTACCTAACGCCGCACTTCGACTATCAATTATTTAAACGAAATCTTGGTGTGCTTGTCCCCGCGGGCATTAGCGTCTTGCACGTACCAATTAATTAATGCGGGATAGATCCCACAAGCGTGCCAACCTTCAAGGCCGGAGATAATTAGCTTAATGGATTATAGATTAAGGCTCACTTTAAACTTGCAGCGGCACCAAATCCTTACGCGTTGTGAGCGCACCCGCAGCGCCACCGAGCGGTGTTTCGGGGCCGGTCGATTTGCGCAGACCCGTTGCGTGGAAGGTTTTGTGGTACATTTGTTATGAAGTAGCGGAAAAGTCACGTGGGTTAACTACCCTCTGTCTCGAAAGATAAATCGTTCGAAAGTGGGTCCTAAAAGGTTGACGAAAGGCAGCGAAGACCCGGACGAGCACTCTACTATGTATACGCTGAACTGTGTTTTACAGGGACAGGTGTTAGTGGTAACCTCCCCGGGAAGTAGCTGGTTGTCTGCCATAAGAAACGCCCGATGACGTCATCGGCTAGGTCACCAATCACGTAATCGTTTCCAGCCACCGATCCAGGGACTCCATGCTGCGCCTGCCGCTTGCCACCGGTCTAGTTGGCACCCCCTTGTGTTAGCGCGTGCGCAGTACCATCCGAGGCCGATAATTGGAAAATCTCCCTTTTCATCTGCTAGCCGTTTTGGTCGTGAGAGGGAAAGGGGCGAACGAGGAGCGGGGGGGGGGGCGGCAGGGACAAAAGCACGTGGGCGAATCTGCCGGGTGAACAGGAGCACGATGTTGGGAAAGAACAGACAAACATGTACGACGTATGGGTAGACCTCGGAGAGTTCGTAGCGGGTCCCAACGCGCTACTGTCACTGCGACACATGTTAGGCGATAGCAAAAGTGCCCTCAAATTTTGTTTTAACAAAAAAGCTACGGCACTTGCATTTTGTTTTTGGTTCAGGCATTTTTCATGCCGGCACCAGCATGACTGCGTTCAAAGCACAAGGTCAAAAGTGACATAATAACACCCGTCAACACACAAAGTATTCAAAATGATGACTTGTTACCACCCAAACCTTCATAAAATGCGCCGGGAAGTTATTTATTTATTTATATGGTTATTGAAATAGTTCACAGGTTCCTTCAAGAAGGACATTACAAAAAAAAGGGGGGGGGGGAGGACGGACAAACTTTTCGAGCGAAACAAGAGAACTCAAAACAACAGCGAAGATTTTCAGAGCAAAGAAAGCAAAAACAGTCAATGCACAACCAAAAAAATTGAAGTAAAATACACGAATCAATTAATAATAAAATCCAATTGCACAAAACCCTGACTATTTTAATCAAGAATCAATCAAGCACATATCATATAATCTATAAATGAGTATTAATGAAAACCCAAATCGTTCGGGGTTAGTATCGGTGACACTGGAATTAAGGAAAGCCATTTCACCAAACGACAAACTTGGAAAAAAAAAAAAAAAGAAAATGGAAAGGAAGAGGTTCGGCACGTGTAGCGATCAAGTTTACATGAGTGATTAAGACAATGCGTAAAGAAGGGTGTGGCTGGAAGAGGAAACAATGTCGGAGAAAAGCAGTGTAGGAAATTCGATGAAGGAGGCACATTCAAGAAACTTTGCGTCTAAAGGCTAACTCTTGTAGGTAGGGTGTTTGCTTTCTTAATGTGATGTTTGAATGACGGGAATACAATGTGTATTCTAGTTCAGGAAGAATTCATTAGAGATATAAGTAATCCATAGAGCGATTGCAGAATGATAACAGTGAATGAATATGATCTTTCCATCACAGATGTGAATTGACATGAAGACACAGACACAGAGTAGAAGTGTATAAAAAGGGATCTTGTTTACTGATCGAGATAAATTTGCACTTAGCGGGATTAAGTTTCATGTGGAAAGATGAACACCAGTCAGATATTTTAGTAAGGTCGTCTTGTAGAAAGTTATAATCGGTTGTGCCTGAGATTTCTCGATATGAAACGCAATCACCCCAAATAAACAAATGAGGGATGAAATACAGGATGGCAGATAGTAAATATACAACAACAAAAAGTAGAAAGCCAAGAACTGACCCCTGCGGAACACCTGAGGGAACGGGAATACTTGATAAATTATGAAAGTTTATGACTGTGTATTTGGTTATGTCGAAAAGCCAACCCTTCATCCAAAGAACAACACAGTTATCCAATTTTAAATTAATAAATTTGTGCAACAGGTTCTGATGTGGTACGCGATCAAATGGTCTTGAAAAGTCTTATAAGACAGCGTTCAACAGCTTGCCAGAGTCGATTTAAATGTGGACGTCATGTACGCAGCCTGCGAGTCGAGTTTCACGAGAATACCCCTTGCAAACTCATGTTGGTGACTGAAAATTAGACTTTTTTTCTAAAAACCGGATGACCTTTGAATGTATATGTTCAAGCATTTTGTAAGCATTGGATGTAATTGATATTGGTAGATATTATGAAAGGGAGCTTCGATCAACTGATTTAAAAAGTGGGACAATTTTGTCGACCTTCCAGTCAACGGGAAGTGAATGAGTGAGCAGTGATGGTGAAAAAGAAAAATAGACGACAAAGTGTCAATGGAAATGAACTTAGTATTTACAATCGCCTGATAAATTATTTCATCCTTGCCACCTAAAGAAGAAACTTTCAAATGTTTTATTAGGTTTAACACTCCGGACAATTCTATCACACTGTTCTCCAGTTGATGGTGCTCATATGACGGAAATGTGGGAACGGGATCAGTTCCCTTGTGAGAATCAACACTACCAATCGTAGAATTTACAAAAGTAGCGCTTTCAAAATAGGACACTAGACGTCCTGATGTATCAAATAAATTAAGATTATTTGATATGTTTAAGAATAAATATAGACCAAAACATTAAGAGATTTGAGCGCAGCATATGAGGAAGAATAAAATGGTAGAAGGATACTCCAGTTACGTCAATTACGCGCTTGTATTTAGCTTCACACGCATTGTAAGCGTGCCAATTTTAGAAATTGTCAAGGCTTTTAGCTCGTCTAAAAAGTAGTTTTTTTATTCCAAAGGCTTTTTAGGCTAATGGTATACCAGGGAGAAAATTATATGTCTTGATGAGAATGAGAGGAATATATTTATTTACCAGAGCGCTAATTTTATATTATAGAGCTGCCAGTTTTCTTGAACAGTGCGGTACGCAAAGCCAAGTATAAAATTGAATAAGAGAGATAAGCTATTTCTCTTTTAATTGCATCATAATTACTCAAGTCACATATCTTAATCGGTTTCGGAACAATAGTTTTGATAGAATCTGGAAATTTAAATTCAATAATAAAAACGACTTGGTCAGATAAGCCTGGTATTGTTTTAATTGGATCAAACAGGTCTGGTCGAGAAGTTAGAATTCTGTCGAGAATGTCTGAAGGAGAGGCAGTGGACCGTGCGGGGACTTTCACAAGTTGCGTGAGGTTGAAGTCGAGGCAAGCCTCAATACAATTTTTACGTTCAGCAGAGTAATAAGGATGATTATGTGTCCAGTCAAAAGACGGGTAATTCAAATCGCCTAGGATAATAAACGAGCAGCCAGATAACCGTGAAGATAGGGTACATCATGGGAAAATGCAGAAACAAAATCCTCTCTGAAGTCCGGAGGTCTGCAAACGACTCCGAAAACTACATTCATAAATTTGCTTATTAAAGACAGCCTTATGCTTTCAAGACCAGTGTACAATATTATACGTGTACAGTGTCTATATTTTCTAACAGCAAATAATAACTCGCCACGCTTACGTTGCTGTTTATCGTGACGGAAATATTGAAAGAAAACATGCTTTCATATATAGCTGGGTCGATCACTTCGTCTTTTAAACACTTTTCAGGGAGAGCAACAATACCGGAAGAGCAAGACTTTCTAACATGAGGTATCGTCGCGTTTTGATTGCACGCTACGAATATTGGTGAAAAATAATTTTAATGATTTTATATCTGTTAGACACGAAGGAGCAGTGGGTACATGAGGGTTAACAATCCGCGGAGTGATGCAGCGGGTATCTAAGCAAAGGAATTTGGCGTTAGCGAAAAATTGATGCGTCATTCTTCGGCATTTCTGGTTGTCATCAGTGATAAAAAAGTTATCAAAACGCAAGCTTACTTTGCCCCAAGTTTTCTTCACAGCTTCAAAAAATTGGAGCAGATTTCAACGTTTGGTCCTAACCACTTCCGAGTAATCATTATTTACACTAAACTCAATTTCCCTTTATCTTGTACACGCTTGAAAAAAAAGCAATTCAAATTTCTTCTTTATTTAAAAACGTTCGCTATTATCGGCCTCCTCTTATCACTTGAAAAAAACCCGATTCGGTGTGCCGTGGAAATGCTGTTTACTTTTACAACCATTCTAGTAGATTCCCAAAATTGCTTTATCAACTTCTCAGATTTCACCAGTTTTCCGTTCTCCAGTTTCTTTTGATTCCGAAAACGATAAGGTTGTTTTTACGCGACCGGTTTTCTAAATCGTGAACTTTAGTTCGAAGTTGTGACGCAACATTGTCACGAAGCGCCTCGTTCACTGGCTGTGCACCCTTTTAACTCGTCAAACCGCGAATAGTTTCTAACCCTGAAACTTGATCGATGTCCAACTTTTGAACAATGGCAAGAACTTCCGTAAGCTTCTTCTTCTGCGCGTTTGACATAGAGTCAGGATTTGGTTCAATACCACCCGAAAACAGTAGTGCAAAACGCCGCCACAACATCTCAACAGAACAGCACAGACGCTTTCGCCGAGCTAAGCGTACAAGTCCGACGTTAGTAAGCACGTTTTGTCGAAAAGGCACGACGCTATTAGCAGAAAGAGGTTATTAGAACGGAAACATTTGGCACATTTTAAATAATTAATCCGAAGCATAACGCCCTGTGAGTATAGCATGCCGGACATGTCGCGCCCCAGCGTCAAACTGGCAGGTGCGTTGTTTTGTAGATGATGATCCCATGACGGAAACAGAAACGTCCCTTATCTCTTGACCCAATGGAAACGCTCTCTAGCGATCGTCACTGCGGGATTTGCTGATCAGAAGACAGTGAAGAGTCATCCTGCAGCCAGGGTCGTTCTGCTCCATGGCATCTAATGACAAGGCGCCCGAGTTGACAATGAAGCCTGGTGAAAATATGGCCAGGAAAGACAGCACCTGAAGCATAAAGCTCCTTGAGTACAGCACGCCGAACGTGTCGCGCTCCTTATTAAAAGTGTATTTTGATATGCAGTTTCGCCCTCATCTTCTTTCGATAGCCAGCGACCCCGCATTGGTGTTACCCCAGGAACACGAGATCGTGTGCATTTGTCTCTTCCAGTCAGAAATAGCAGGATCAATTGTCTCTTTCAGTAAGAAACAGTAAGACTTTAATTTAAATTATAGTAATATTTTACCGGGTGACCCAAATAGCGGCCAGGCTCTTTAAATCAACCGCAAAATTCGGTTTCCTAACCTATCGCGCTACGAATTTATGCAGCTTTGCTCACAGATGGTGTATCTTTTTTTTTTTTGTAAAATTTGCAAAGAACGAATTTAGTTGAGGAAAAAGTAAAGAAAGGAAAAGGCTTAACTCCTATGGAAACGTAGCGAAGCCACCTGTCTTCAAACAATACGGCGCCGTTCGGCACGGGAGACAAGAGATGGCGCAAGCGGTAGCAAAACCAACTGCCGCCAGCGAACGAGCATACGGCGCCGAGAGCCGGCGTCATTAGCTGGCGATCTTTTCGACTCAAAAGCGGCCTGTGTTCCGCAGGCAGCGACAGTCGCAAAACCAAAAGCAGACCCGGTAACAAAAGAGAAATGCAAAGCAGACGACATCAGTATCCCCCCCCCCCCCCCCCCCCCCGAAAAAAAAAACAAAAACAAAAAAACAGCCTTTTTTTGTTTACTTTTTCCTCGGGTAAATTCGCTCTTTGCAATGTTTACAAAAAAAAAAAAAAAGCACCACCTGTGGTCAACGCTGCACAAAATCGTAGCGCGATAGGTTAAGAAACTGAGTTTCGCGGTCAATTTAAAGAGCCTGGCCGCTATTTGGGACACCCGGTACATTGGCCGTATGCACCCTTTCGCGAAAGGCCTTCTAGCCGCCACCACTCTAGATGTCAGTGCGTTTGGTGTGTGTTTCCCCCTCTAGCTAAAGTAGTAAGCACACACCTCGGATGGATAGATGAAGAGGAATAAAAAGAAGCCCTACGGATGTGGTAGTAACTTGCGCCACATAGCTATATTTCGTTTCACCTTTAAGTCCAGACGCGGCCGACGTTACGAGTTGATGGAAACAATCAGACACCGTCGAAAGCGCACCATCTGGCGTTCGTTAAGTTTATGTACGTGCTCGATCACTGCTGAAGCAATCCTAAACAGAAAATGCCTGGTGACTAGACTTTTCAGGCTGCCTGCATGTTTGGAGTCAATTCCCTGTAGCATCGGCTGCGACTGTACTTACGCTTAAACGAAGTATATTAAAGCGAAAGCTTTAAGGAGCTCGTGTCACGCTGGCCACGGTGGCGTGCCAGAAAAGCCGCGAAAATCCTGATTCGTCGATAGGTTCATGACGTCACAGCCACATGACCTCGTGCGGAAATTTCAAGCAACCCACTACGCTCACGTGAAACGTGACTTAACGCGTGGAATGAAAGTGATCAAAACATGATATGTAAGGCGAATTAAAGGTCGCCGCATGTCTTAAATAATTTTATTTTATAAATAATTCATTTGAATTAAAGGGACAATTTTGAAGAATTTTGGGTGGAGGCGGATTCCAACCCACAACCCTTTGGTTGCGAGCTAGACACGCAACCGACTAGGCCACCTAGACACGCTTGCACGGCTTGGGAACGAGAGGGGGTCTATATCTGTAGCTGTCGCGGGCAACTCTTAAAAGCGATGTGTAAGCGTCCTTTTGTAATTTTGTAGCAGTGCTGACACCCGACGCGCATCAAATTTCAATCACCGCTGTAAAAAAAATCGAGTGTTTTTGTTGTGAAAGAATAGGACACGGCGCCTCGTTTACTTTCGGCACTTAGTTGGGATGCTTTAAAGCTTGAGTTTGTCAAACTAATACCCTAGTGTAAGATCTCAATATTGCGAGAATACCGGCCCAAAGACCGCTTTCTGTTCAATCCAACTGATTTACGTTGATACGGTAAACTGCCTTTCACAAGTAGCTACTGAATATACGAATTGCCACACCTTTCTTCTGAATAAAGAATACTTTATAAAGTGCTTTAGCAAAAACAGGCCCGGTGGCTGACACCGGGTAACTTGAACACAGCATTCGCAAGACTTCACGGCATAATGTGCCTCAGTTTGAGCATATACTCATTAAAGGTGCATTCATATGCACTGCACAAACTAGAGATCCTGGATTTTCTAGCGCGAGCTTTCCTCCTTCTTCGAAGTGTCAAGGCCTAGCTTATCTAGGTAGCATTGTACCAGGGCCGGTTTGCTGGTGAATGCGTTAATGGCTCCACGTGGGTAAAATATTCGCTAGAGAGATTTTGAGGCCAGGTGATCAGCTCCGTTGGGAAAGAAAGTACTTACACTCTATGTGACATCAACATATATTTTTGCTTAATATTCTTGCGCTGCATTAAGTAATTCTTACGAGAATTGGCTGTCGAAGGAAGATACGAAACCCTGAGTTTGAAACGTGTACGCCTTGGTAAAATAACAAAAAGCTGATCCAAGATTCACCTTTTTGTATTTATTTCTTTATTTATTATATTTATTTAAACCTTAAAGTCACACATTTTCACATCCAACAAATGAAGGGGAACATTATTAACAATCCGCGAGGTGCAGGAGTTTTTTTTCTACTGGTTATAAGATAAAATACGAGTATAGAGTTCCAGCGATATCATGAAGCAAACGCAAGCCTGCCTTTCGTTGCTGTTTTTTTTTGTTTTTATTACCGCTTAATAACCTTCCCCCAAAAAAGCTGTAGCCTACATTCTGATCCAGGAGTACACGAATGTGATTAATATAATTTACATTTCAAACCTGTTTACTCTCTTTCTGCGCACTAAATTGGACACGAATAATCAAAGCGAGGATGGACAACGGTAGCCCTTTGCCTGGAACACTAGGTACTTTTAGTATCTTCTCCGCACAGAGCCAGACCCTTGACCTCAAAATGCCTCTTGTGGCTATTCTAACCGCAAGAAGAAATATACGCATTCACCAGCAAAAAGGAACAGAAGCCTTAACAAATACGAGGTGTCCTGGCCGTCTAATACCTCGTTTTATTCTAAGTCGAAGCCCAGTCGGAGCTGCGATCCGATGCAGTCGTACCAAGCAGCATGAAAAGATAAACATGAACGAGTTTATCGTCTTTAGGGAATGCGCCGTGGCTTTTCCTTTTTAGTCCTTGCATCTGTGTTAAAAGGGTATTCACTTGGACGTTTTTGTGGTACATTTCAAGATTAAAAGCGCTAAAAAACAAGGACCAGTAAAAGAAGACACACACACAGTAGAGCGCACTTGCAACTCAGGTTTAATCTGACTTAAACCAAAGAAGAAACATAGATGCCTTATCAACAACCACCCATGTCATGTAAACACATGGTATACAGGTGAAGAAACTAGAGGATGGAGGGTACCCACTTATTGCTTATTAAACATGTGGCAGAAGGATTGTTACGAAAACTTCGGGGAGGGAGAAGGGGTAGTGGGAAGATTAGGCGGAATGTTAGACCGACCGTGATACCATATCTGCACAAATTTAGCCATAGTCTAAATAATGTGGGCGAAAAAGATGGAGTACCGGTAATACCTCTCAGCGCCTCAGAAATCGGGTAAACTTTGTGAAAGAATAGAAAGGAGAGATTTAAGGTGGGTATATGTAAAAAAAGCATGGAACTAAATATGTGGAGTGCAAGGAAGGGGTGGTGTATAGAATACCTTTAACGAGTGGGAGGGTTTACATAGGACAACCCGGAAGGTGCATTAACGACTGATAAGGGGACACGGGCTGGCAGTAAGGTCTTCGACTTCAGGTAATAATGCGATACACTGCAACCGTTGCGATTGTGGCCCAAAGCTTCAGGAAACTGTTATCTTAAGCAGGAATCCTAACAAAATCACTAGGGAAATTTCGGAGGCGATTTCCATAAGGAAGTGCGACGTTGGCATGTGCATTAGCGCCCTATCGATAGCATTGTACGACTCGTAGGGGAGCGTATCGACAGTCCTTTGTTAGCTCAAGCTAGAAAGATTATATGTAGATTATTGGACAATGTGTTTACATGACGTGAATTGCTGTTGATGAGGCATATATCTTTCTTTTTTGGTTGAAGTCATATTAAACCTCAGTTGCAAGTGCGCTCTAATTTGTGTGTGCCTTCTTTTACTGGTCCTCGTTTTTTAGCTCCTTTAATCTTGAAAAGCATCTGTGTTAGGATGTCTTCCTGCCAATGCTAGCACTCTGCAGTGTGAAGCAAAGTATAGCACGACATGCTCTACTCGAATGCTTTTGAGCCGCCCAGCTAACGTGTGCGATGCTTAGCCAACGCCACCCATGTTGACTCGATGATATCGAGGCTAGAAATTGAAGAAGAGTGCGTGAACGGTCGACGATTGCACTTTGCAGTACAAACAGCGTGCAACATAAACAGATATATATGTCCCCATTTTGGCAATTAGAAAACTCCGGTAATGCATTTTCAAAAAATTGCTAGCCTGTTCAGTGATTTCAGAGGTATTGCTAAGCCACCTTCAAAGTGCTGCTCACGTCTTTCCCAATTTAAAAAGTGTTTACTTAGGTCTTCCTTGATTTCAATCGACAGCGAATGCACTTTTGAAACCCTTACCACACTACCGTGTTGGGAACAGTCGCAATTTACTATAATTACAGTGAACAGCGGATTCATTAGAAACGAGCGTTGGACGAACAGTTAGAAAACAGACTGCTACTAGAAACCCCATCAAAGTGGTTCCATTAGGCAAACGAAGCCGGGCTTTTCGGAAGCGGGTGTACTCTCGAGATTTCTCAACGCGCAACGAGGACACACGAGAGGCAAAGGAGAGGGGCGGGTGTTTGCTCAGCATGGTGTTGAGAAGGCAGAAACAAAAAGAAAGAACAAGAGACAAACCGGGGTTGCGGAGACCGCAGGCCGGCACAAGTTTGTCAGTGTCATAAGTTAAACAAAAATAAAACACTTTAAAAGTTTAAATAATGAATGCCGCAGTGTAACCGTATTTTAAAACCCTTCAAACAATTGTGAGAAGTGACACGTTCATCCTGGAAGCAGAGTAGCGAATATTATACAGAACGCCTTTGCCATAATTGGAACTAACTAACGCAGATTTTTGTAAGAAAAAAAATGTAATAGTTTGGTTATCATACCATCATTGCAACACTTTAGATGAAATAACATGCCGATATTTATTTATGGGTTCAAGAAATTCCGTTTTCTAATATCAAACATTTTTGGGAAAGTAACGGGCATCTTTATGAAGCAGTGCACCGGGTACCGCATTGCAACGCTGGCTCAACAAATGAGTAGACGACACCACACTCAAGAAAGTGTACATTCTTAACGGTGCAAATAACCTTGTCTCAGAGCTAACACCCGGGGACAAACCCTGCGTGTTAGCGTTGACTTTAGAGAAGGAAAACGCAGACGTTCTCTTCTACAGGGTGTATCTGAGCGGAAATGGGCGTAATACAATTCATATAATAAACCAATGAACGGAATCAAATTAAAAATTTGATAAAGTAGTATTTAGGAGATGCATTTATTATACTCATTATTATTCTCTGTAAAGATTATAAAAAAAATGAAGCGAAAATATTGCTATTTTTATGGTAGAGGAGGAAAACAGAAACAAATCGCCTGGTTACTGGTGCTTCGCTCAGATAGTAACATGCAAGCTCGAACATTTGTATCTAATTTTGGTTGCGGATATCAACGAGAATTTCAAGTTTTTGCTTCATATTGTTTTCATCTGTGAGTAGCAGACCGTCTTTGTCCGTTTCCCTTCCCGTGCTTCAAAATACCAGAATATTTTTGTTAAAGCATGAAATGCTTTTTAACGCTTTTTCCCATCCCAAATATGTGTCCGTCCGTTCGTTCGTGCATTTTCCGCTAAATTTAGCGGAGAAAGTAGCGTTACGTGACCTATACGCCTTGGGGAAATGGACGCAACGTAATCTGTACGCCAACTCAGTTTCCACTCTAAATTTAGCGGGAACATTCACGTCTCCTGGTCAAAACATCAATTCGGTTTCTTCCCTAAAGTTAGCGGGAAATTTACGTCGCGCGACCTATACAGCAATTCACTTACCCGTTAAATTTAGCGGGAACATTCACGTCTCCTGGTCAAAACATCAATTCGGTTTCTTCCCTAAAGTTAGCGGGAAATTTACGTCGCGCGACCTATACAGCAATTCACTTACCCGTTAAATTTAGCGGGAACATTCACGTCTCCTGGTCAAAACATCAATTCGGTTTCTTCCCTAAAGTTAGCGGGAAATTTACGTCGCGCGACCTATACAGCAATTCACTTACCCGTTAAATTTAGCGGGAACATTTACGTCTTGTGACATAGGCACCCATTCAATTTCCCCGCTAAATTTAGCAGGGGACATCAACGTCACCTGACCAATAGAACCATTGCCATTATATTTAGCGGGAAAATGTACGTCCCGTGTCACACCCATTCCCTCGCCAATTCCATATAATGCATTTCATGCATTATATAACTTTGAAAGTCAAGGTCGCTGCCAACGTTGCTCTGTTTTGCTTGAATATTTTATTAGGTAGATATACACCACATACAGACAACTTTACTCGAAGACGTATTGCACTCCATTTATTGGCTTATTTATACGAGTTCTTTTTACGCTCGCACGGTGCTCAGAAACACCTTGTGTAGATGGTGTTCCTTCGTCTGGCTCTCTTGTTGGTATGACTGACACGCGTTCCCACATAATGTCCACGCTGGACCCGAACCGCGTCCGCGATTAGTGGTTTTTATAGTGTTTTAGAGGTGTAAACATTTCGTCGCGAACAGTCCATGTATTAATTTAATTAAAAAAAGAGGACGTTCAGCAGAGACCTAATTGGGAAACCAACGTTTTGAGGCCTATTCACCTCTTCTTCATTGATGTATCAGCAGAAAGGATATACACGTAACATTTTTGACTGATGCAGGTTTTTTTTGTTTGTTTTTTCGCATGTTGAAGCGTGTTTTTTACTTTTTTTTCGCAGTGCACGGAAACCGAGCGGAACGTGCGCCTTATAATATTTTGCTGCAACGAATGAGGTTCAAGTATCTCACTAGTATGTGTTTCGAAACAAGCACAAACCAGGATTTACCAGAGATCTCTGCGCGGTCTCTATTTACAACACTTTCTGGGTGGCGCAGGCCACTGCCTGAATCATAACCGAATCCAGGCTTTTCGGACCGTTCAACTGGGTTGACAAATACCCATACACTGAAAGGCAATTTTATGTAGTGGAAGTTCACAATGAAGTTAACAAGAAATGTTCTTACCTCGTTCGAAACTAAAAAACAAAAAACAAAACTTGGTGGCGGAGGGGGAGCAATTTACACCTTTACTTCGCAGACGATGCACGTGTAGTTAGAAGTTTTGCCTACAGATGGCGTACGCCACGTCAAGGAAGCCCCGGCCGACACTGTTTCTTTTTCGAGATTTTCGAGATTTTCTGCTATCATAACTCGAATCGGAAAAAGCTACCTCGACTCGGCGTACGACATCTGTTGGCAGCACTTCTCACTACGCGTGCATCTTCTGCGAAATGACTGCGTTTATTACTCAAATCAAGGGTTAGTTTTTTTGTGTGCATTTTTTATCAAGATTTGTTTATTCCTTCATTTTCTCACTGTAAATTTCCACCACGTTCGCGCCCGTCTGTAGTCTATTCCAGGGAGAAATGTTGAGAAACGGATTTTTGCAGGCCGTCTAAAATGTCCTAAAAGAGTTAGTTTACGTGCTGTCGTGCGTCGAATTAACACCACTTTGAAGGCATGGATTGAACCTTTCGTTGTCTAAATTCATCGCTAATCAATGCACAGTGTGCCTCTCATCTTGCGCCCACGTCACCGGGAGCGCGTCATACAGCGTCCAACGAGAAGTGCGAAACTATCTAGACAATGACAGCTGAAGAAATGCTCGGCATGACGAGTTCATAGTTTCTTATTAGCGCTTCGCGGTCAATGAGATGGCAACACTAGCCGATAACAATGCCAAAAGAACGAATTCCGAAGCAAGATGGGGTATCATGATCAATCAAGCGCTTCGTTTTATAAGGTAGCTGCGACTGTACGGAGCGCCAGTTTGTCTGCTTCTTGCGCAGTGGTTGCTGTGACGTCACAACGCCGTACTTGTATTGGCGTAATTGAAAAGACAATGGGTAGGCCTAAAGGCAGCTAGCAACGAGGTCTTCCTACCCTCTGTCCTTCCAATGAAAGCCAATCAGAGCTCGGCGTTCTACTCCCGCTGCAACCCCTGTTTAATAAGCAGACAAACTTGCTCCCCGCAGAGCACCAGGCGAGACTCCAAGATGCAAGCGTCTGCCGTTTTGCCACGCTTTCTCGTCGAGCCTCTGCGTGCTTGTCGCATGGGAAGGGTCGGGTATCCGGTAATTATTAGAGAATCTAGATTTAAGACAGTGAGCAACTCATAATAGTTGCTTACTGCTTAACTTGCTTAACTTTCCGCACACGTCTTTGCTCCCAGTCATTCCGTGCCGGAATGACCGGGAGCAAAGACGTGTGCGGAAAGTGCTCCGCCCAGTTTTTCGGCCGTCAACAATTCCTGGCTTGTAGTGGCATCTGCCAGCGCCGGTTTCACTGTAAGTGCCTTAATGTTGAAGGGGACGATTACGGCTTCTACATGTCCAGCGGAGTGAGCACGTACAAATGTGCTTCGTGTACCAAGCGCCGTGACTCGGACAGTGCTGGGATTCTCAATAGCGAGCCTATCGTGGTTTCCGTGAGTACTGATGGCGAAGATCGTGTGGCACCGGACGCTACTGGGCAGTGCGCCTGGGGAATCGGCGGGCTTGTAACGGCGCTCGTACGAAAAGTGGACAAACTCGTCAGTACGGTTCAATTCCTTCGAGATGACAACGCTGCCCTTCGATGTGACCTTCAAAAATTGAGCCTACGGCTTTCCCAGCTAACGCTTTCCGCGCCTGACGCCATCGATTCCAGTGAAACTACTGAAAGTAGGCGTACCTACGTCAAAGTGGCAAGAAACGCCGTTTCTTCTGTTCGTCGTCCTCAATCAAGGAACAAGGTGGCCGCGCCAAGCTCCGCTGGGCACCGAAAAAACGCAGCTGGTCCTCCCACCCCCGCCGCGCCGAGTTCGGGTGATGTCGAACAAGCGGAACTACTGGATCAACCGGGCGATGGGTACAAGGTCGTCAATTACCGCAAGCGTCGTCCGCCGCCAGGAATGGGTGCCCGCAAGAACGCACCTGTGTCTTCTGTGCCTCGACCACCTTTCAGACGTGCCCTGTTCGTCTCGTGGCTACATCCGTCTACTACATGTGAAGAGCTAAGTGAACTTGTATCCTCCACTTTGGAGCTGGGCTCTTTCACTTGTAAGAAGCTTCGTAACAAATCTGACACGTATGCTTCGTTTCATGTAAGCACTACAGTTGATAACTTTAGTCTTATCAACGATGCTTGCGTGCGGCCCGAGGGGTGCTTGTTTAGGCCTTTTTGGGGTCCGCTCGTAGATTCTGCATCTTCCGAGACTTGAGATAACGCGCCATAACACAATGAATAGCACGCTAATTTATTATCAGAATGTGCGTGGTTTGCGGATGAAGTCTGATATCTTTTTTACATCGGTTTTGGCCTCGAATGTTGACATTTTATGTATCACTGAAACTTGGCTAACCAGTTCTATATCTAGTTCTGAGTACTTTAGTTCCGATTACCAGGTTTCTAGATGTGACTGGGATTCGACAGGTTCCTCCTTCACCCTCGGGGGAGGCGTACTTATGGCTGTACGGAAATCCTTATCGTGCTTTCGGCGGTCTGACCTTGAGATAAATGAATGCGTTTGGATTGAAGTTCGAGTCACGAACGAGCCAAATTTGCTTATCGGGAACTATTACTTTGCGCCTCGTTCTGCTTCTACCGCGCTAGGTCATGCTCTCAGCCACATTTCTAATTTGGCCGATTTTTCTAATTACAACGTTTTAATACTAGGGTACTTTAACGTACCCGGAGATAACTGGGATTTGAACATGTCCAGTGCAGATTTAAGCACTGGATGTGAACAGGAGCTACTCAATTTCGTGAATTTTAATGGTTTTCAACAAATTAGTCGTGCTGTAAATGCTGCCGGTAACGTCCTTGACCTGTGCATAACGAACATCAGAGTAGTCTTGCAGAGCGTTGTTGCCTTTCCAGTCGTTCCTGTTGACAAGTGGCATCCGCCTTTTTCAGTGGTGGTTTCATTTCCCTTTACTGTCAGATCGGATGCACGGGCTCCGATGTTTGACTACGCTCGTGGTGACTACCTCGGATTGTATGCGCTTTTGAGCTATATTAACTGGGACACTCTTTACAAGTGTGCTGATGTTGACAGTGCCGTCTCTCGGCTGGCAGATCTTTTAAAGTCTGTTATGAACCGCTTTATACCGATGAAACGTGTTAGCCGAGGCAAATTTCCTTGGTGGTTCTCAAGTGATTTCCGGCAGGCACTGATTTTGAAATCGCGTTATCACAAATGATATAAGTCGTCTGGCTTGGACAAAGGGCACTCCTTATTTAAGGAGTATCGCTCTGCTGTGAAGCGTTTAATTAAAAGAGACAAATGCCAACTGCATGACTCCATTGAGTCTGACCTTAAGCGCTGTCCCGACCGCCTCTGAGAATATGTTAGGTATAGTAGGCCATCCAGTAGAGCTGATGATATAACTCTGAAGACTCAGACAGGTCCTGTCTTTGACTCATTCAGTGTGTGCAATCTCTTTGCAAAACACTTCTCATCAATAGGAAACCCCAATGTCCTCCAGTCCAACAGCGCAACCCTGTGTTCTGAAAATCCCCTTCTGATGGAGTTGGCCGGACGACAGAGTTGACAGGACGACAGCAGCCAGAACATGTCTGCTAAAGCACTACTCTTCTTTTTGGTGCAGTGGGTCTCCCTGCTCTGTCACGATCAACGAAGCACGATCAGCACCGGCGACACGTGCTTTGCTACCGCCCCGGAATCCCTGTGGAACGCCAGAAGACAGCATGACGAAGCACAACTGCCTCATGCAGACCCACCGGGCATCACCATTGGAGGACTTCTTACGTCTGCATCTCCGACGTCATCAACGCAACCATCCTTAGGAGATATAAAGAGGAACCAAGCGCCCAGTCTCCTCAGTTGGCCGGACGACAGCAGTCAGAGCATGTCTGCTAAAGCACTACTCTTCTTTTTGGTGCAGTGGGTCTCCCTGCTGTGTCACGATCAACGAAGCACGATCAACACCGGCGACACGTGCTTTGCTACCGCCCCGGAATCCCCGTGGAATTCCAGAAGACAGCATGACGAAGCACAACTGCCTCATGCAGACCCACCGGGCATCACCATTGGAGGACTTCTTACGTCTGCATCTCCGACGTCATCAACGCAACCATCCTTAGGAGATATTGCCGCCCGCAGGGCCGAGAAAGCAACGATCGGTCACCGACATCTAGAACATTCGCGTTCATTCTCGCACCAGAAGTAGCTTTCCACCTGCTTTGTTGTTCTCGAAAGTGCCAGTTCATCCTCGCCCCGAGCGCGCGACGATCGAGCCTTCTTTGCCGAACTTTCGAGATAGTGACGCACTGTAGATACGCAGCTACCCGCGACCTTGTCGAGTCAGTCTCGCTCGCGCTCTGTTTCGCCGCCGAATCGCCGCCTGTTTTTCTGGTTCCTCGACGAGCATTTGCGACGCCTTCGGGCCGTTTTTGAGGCAATCAGGACCGCAGGACGCACCCTCAAGCCGACAAAGTGCCGGTTTGCCTACGGCGAACTGAAGTTCCTGGGCCACGTTGTTAGCAACGAAGGTGTAAGTCCTGACCCTGAGAAAACTCGCGCCGTAGCGGCCTTTCCACCGCCCATCGATAAAAAGGCCGTCCGAAGATTCCTTGGACTTTGCGCATACTACCGGCGATTCGTTCAGGATTTCGCCAAGCTTTCTGCGCCGCTAACGCACCTTACGAAAGACGCCGTGAACTTCGAATGGGGTGGAGAACAACAACAGGCATTCGACGAACTAAAGCGACGGCTCCAGTCACCACCGATTCTCGGCCACTTCGACCAATCAGCCGAAACGGAAGTTCACACGGACGCCAGTAATACAGGACTCGGAGCGGTACTGGTCCAACGACAAGACGGTGCGGAGCGCGTGATCGCATACGCTAGCCGGACGCTGTCGACCGCGGAACGCAATTACTCGACAACCGTGAAGGAATGTCTGGCCGTCGTCTGGGCCATCACGAAATTCTGCCCGTACTTGTACGGGAGTCCATTTCGGGTGGTCACCGACCACCACACCCTGTGTTGGTTAGCGAGCCTGAAGGATCCATCGGGACGTGTCGCTTGGTGGAGCCTACGACTGCAAGAGTACGACGTGACCGTGGTCTACAAGTCAGGCCAAAAACACAGCGACGCCGACTGCCTGTCCAGAGCCCCTGTCGAGTCAGCTACCGGATGTGCCAAAGACGACGGCGACGACGACGACCACTTTCTTGGCGCGGTGAGCATTCACGGCATGGCAGCGCTCCAGCGGGACGATCCTGAGTTGCGTGCACTGATCGACCACTTGGAGGGAGGAGGGGGCACGATTCCCCGAGCCTTCTCACGGGACCTGCCAAGATTCGCCGTCCGGAGAGGTATCCTCTATAAAGAGAACTTCAGGGAGAACAACTCGACGTGGCTCCTGGTGATTCCTGTTAGTCTTCGAGAAGAGATCTTCCAAGCCTGCCCCGACGACCCAACATCTGGTCGCCTTGGCTACAGGAGGCCACTTGCGCGGATCCGAGAAAAATACTACTGGCCCAAGCTCCCGAAGACTGTCCACCTCTACGTCCGTCCGTGCCACGAATGCCAACGACGCAAGAAACCACCGACGAAGCCGGCAGGTCTCCTGCAACTGATCGCGCCCCCGACAGCACCATTCCAGCAGATTGGAATGGATCTTCTCGGACCTTTCCCACCGTCGACGCAGGGAAACCGTTGGATAATCGTGGCAACTGATTATCTCACCAGGTACGCCGAGACAAAAGCCCTCCCGTCGGGGACCGCCGTGGAAGTAGCCAAGTTCTTCGTGGAGTCTATCGTCCTCCGACACGGCGCTCCCCAAGTTCTGATTACGGACCGAGGATCCTCGTTCATGGCGCAACTGACACAAGAGATACTCCGCCTGAGCCACACCGACCACCGCCGGACCACGGCATACCACCCACAGACCAACGGGCTGACGGAGCGACTAAACAAGACCATCGCCGACATGATTTCGATGTATGTGGACGTGGAACACAAGACGTGGGATGAAGTGTTGCCCTACGTCACGTTTGCGTACAACACGACGATTCAAGAAACTACCGGGATTACACCCTTTCAGCTGGTGCACGGCAGAAAGGTGACGACGATGCTCGACGCCATGCTGCCCCACGACCCGACGGACGACGGCACCGACGACGCCCAGCTGGTCACCCAACGAGCAGAAGTACGCCAGCTAGTCCGTCTTCGAATAAAGGACCAGCAACGTGTGGACGCTGGCCGGTACAACCTTCGTCGCCGTGACGTGGAGTTCCAGCCCGGAGACAGGGTATGGGTGTGGAAGCCCATTCGCCGCCGCGGCCTCAGCGAGAAACTGTTAAAACGCTACTTTGGACCCTACAAGGTCATCCGCCGCCTTGGGGACTTGAACTACGAGGTGCTCCCCGACGGAACTCGACCATCAGGACGCCGCTAGTTACGACCCGAAGTCGTCCACGTAGTTCGACTCAAGCCGTTCTACGCGCGCTAAGATTGCGACACTGCATGTTTATTTTGTTTCACCCTAAATATTTTAGCCATTTCTGTTTTCCTTTCGCGTTGCATCGGGACGATGCACTTTTAAAAGGGGGGGGATAATGCCGCCCGCAGGGCCGAGAAAGCAACGCTCGGTCACCGACATCTAGAAGATTCGCGTTCATTCTCGCACCAGACGTAGCTTTCCGCCTGCTTTGTTGTTCTCGAAAGTGCCAGTTCATCCTCGCCCCGAGCGCGCGACGATCGAGCCTTCTTTGCCGAACTTTCGAGATAGTGACGCACTGTAGATAAGCAGCTACCCGCGACCTTGTCGAGTCAGTCTCGCTCGCGCTCTGTTTCTCCGCCGAATCGCCTCCCGTTTTTCTGCTGCCTCGACGCTCTTTCGTTATTTACTTATTTTTGGTTGGCACAAGTTCGCCCATTAAACCTTTGTTTTTAGTTCACTCTTCGCATTCTCGTTACCTTAATTCGTGACAATATAAAGAGGAACCAAGCGCCCAGTCTCCTCAGTTGGCCGGACGACAGCAGCCAGAGCATGTCTGCTAAAGCACTACTCTTTTTTTTTGGTGCAGTGGGTCTCCTTGCTGTGTCACGATCAACGAAGCACGATCAACACCGGCGACACGTGCTTTGCTACTGTCCCGGAATCGCCGTGGAACGCCAGAAGACAGCATGACGAAGCACAAATGCCTCATGCAGACCCACCGTGCATCACCGTTGGAGGACTTCTTACGTTTGCATCTCCGACGTCATCAACGCAACCATCCTTAGGAGATATAAAAAGGAACCAAGCGCCCAGTCTCCTCAGTTGGCCGGACGACAGCAGCCAGAGCATGTCTGCTAAAGCACTACCCTTCTTTTTGGTGCAGGTTGGTCCAAATTCTCATTGTCATTCTTATCGAAGCAACGAACTTTGTCTGCTGCTGTTTCCGAGCCAACAAACCCTGAGTACTGCGTTTCGTGAAAGTTTATCCTCTTTGTATAACTCTTTAATGCAGTGTGGGGGTATCGAACTCAACCCCGGTCCCACAGTGGAAGAGATGCTTGCTAAAATAGTGGAATCACAAAAACGTGTAGCAGATGATATCAATGAAATCAAGGAAAACCTTAGATATCTCCAAATAAAAGAAACAGTAGACAAAATTGAGCTGTCTGTGCAGCACACGTCAGATCAATATGATAAGATACTTGAGGAAATGAAAAAAACAAAACCAAGATATTAAAGAACTCCGGGAACGTGTTGAAAGACTGGACAATAGTGGAACCCAAAGAGAAGTCGAAGCTCTAAAACAGGAAGTAAATTAGCTTCAGCAATACAGTCGCAGACAGAACCTTGAGGTGCATGGGTTCCCACGTCTCCCAAACGAAAACCTGTGGCATAAACTGAAAGAAGTATCAGACCAGCTAGGCGTTGCTGAACTGAATGAAAACGATGTAGAAGCGCTGCACAGGATGCCCGGAAAGCCAGATAAGGTTCCTCCAATTCTCGTTTGTTTCACGTCCCGGCTTACTAGAGATCGATGGTTCCAGGCAAGGGCTGTACTCAAAGATAGCGCGTCAGGTATCTGGTTAATGGACAACCTAACAGCGCAAACAAAAAGATTGCTTTGGCAGGCAAAGACGAAGGCAGCGGAAAGACGTTATCAGTTTGTTTGGCAGAAGGGCGGAAGGATTTTTGTCAGGAAGCAACCCGGCGATCGCCCTATTCGAATTGACAATGACAATGATCTGGCTAAAATTGAGTAAACATTTCGGAAGTATAAAGCTACTAAATAAATAAACACACCAATGGCGCACGATTATAGTGAACCTACGTACTACGACAGCGCGTTATTCAATCGGTGCATCACTGATAAAGCAGTGACTGCAAAAACAATAAAATTGTTTCACTTAAACGCACGAAGTCTGCGGAATAAATCTGATGAATTATGTTTTTTCCTAGATTCCCTTTGTACTCCGTTTGATGTTTTGGCATTTACCGAAACGTGGTACTCAGGAGAGTCGGACATTGTGCAATTACAAGACTATAAATGTGAAGTTATCTGCCGCGAATCTCGTCGTGGGGGTGGTGTTGCCTTGTACATTGAAAACAAACTAAACTACCATGTACTGCATGATTTCACTTGTATAAATAATGATTTTGAATCTTTGGTTGTGGGTTACGGAGGTTGTATAATAGCTGTGGTTTACCGTCCGCCCTCAGGTGCTTTAAATGTTTTTTTTTTCAATTTTCTTGAAGAATTACTTGAGTATGTTATGTCAATAAATCAAAAAATAGTTTTAGTAGGAGACATGAACATTGATCTTCTGAGCAATGAACCTGCGAGTGTAGCATTATTAGAAATAGCTCAAGTAAGCGGATGTGAAAATATAATCAGCGTTACCACCCGCATAACTGAACGTACGGAATCACTAATTGATATTTGTTTAACGAATCACCAAAAAACTGACGTGTTTTCTGGAGTTCTAACTGCAGATCTGAGTGACCACTTACCATTTTTTTGCTTCTTTCCCCAACATAATTCACAACACAAACTCCTGTACAAAAACCCAGTATTCTTCAGACTCATAAACGCAACCACTTTGCAAGATTTCTATAATCTCGTTTCAACAGAAAACTGGGATGATGTTTTTAAGGAACCTAACCCGACAAAATCTTACAATATTTTTATATCAAAGCTTCAAGAATACTATAATAAAGGTTTCCCGAAAGCGGAGATTAAAAAACATAAAAAGTCAAGGAAGCCATGGGTAACGCTGGAACTTTACAACAGAATCAAAGCACGTGATCAGATGTTTGCAACATTTATCAAAACTAAAAATAAGAATTTACTTATGGAATATAAAAAATGCCGAAACAAACTTTCCCTTGACATTAAAAGGGCGAAGATAAACTTTTATAAATCTACGTTTTCTGAACTTTACAAAGACCCAGCTAAGCTGTGGAATACTAGGAGAAAATTAATGTCAATAAATCCGGTTTTCATTCCCGAAGAGCTTAAAATAGATGGTACTCTATATACGCAAGCTTTATTGGCAGATAAATTTAATACACATTTTCTGTCATCTGGTGCCTGTGAATCAATGACCGTATATGATAACCATTACTCATCTGTTCCGGTATTAAGCTCAATATTTTTAGAACCAACAGATGAAACAGAAGTTCGCAACATACTAAGGTCCCTAAAATATAACTGCGCAAGTGGTGTTGATGATATCAAGGTTACCCCTATTAAAGCAGTAACGGAGTTAGTGTTACCTCCTCTTGTCGATCTTTGTAATAAAATAATAATTTTTTCTGGTATATTCCCTGAAAAAATGAAAATTGCTAAAGTCAGTGTTATCCACAAGGCACATATGAGAACCTTAATAATTACAGGCCTATATCTGTACTACCACTCTTTTCCAAGGTTGTAGAAAAAATAATTAATTCAAGATTGTACAGGTTTTTTACTATTAATAATGTTATAACTGACAAACAGTTTGGTTTTCAGAAAGGAAAATCAACCGAATCAGCCCTAATGTATATCAAAGATAGAATAATTACTAATATAGAAAACCATGTATATACCATTGGGATTTTCCTGGATTTCAGAAAGGCGTTTGATTCAATAAAACATGAAATTTTATTGGAGAAACTGTCGGCGTGCGGAATTAGAGGTAATGCATTAGAATTCGCAGCTATTTATATTCGCGTTCTCAACATACGGTACTTAATGGATTTCATTCTCAACTCGCACCGATAACATATGGCGTTCCGCAAGGTTCTATACTGGGGCCTCTATTATTTCTAATTTATATAAACGATATTGCGAATATACCTGAATCGCGTGATATTATTTTATATGCTGATGATACTAATGTCTTTTTTTCTAGTGTAAATCTGGATCAGCTTGAGGAATTTGCAAATAGTTGGCCCAGTAAATTATTATTGTGGCTAAAGCGCAACCAGCTTAATCTTAACACTAGTAAAACAAAATACGTATTGTTCAGATCAAAAAACAAACCTATTTCGCGTACATTGAACATCTTTTTTGACGGGGAAAAAATTGAGGGCGTTAAATATCACAAGTTTCTTGGTGTGTGGTTTGCAGAAACACTCAGTTGGACTGTACACATAGAAAAAATGAGGGTTGATATTGCAAGAGCAATAGGAATATTAAACAAATTCCGACAATTACTACCAAAAAGGTTGAAACTGCAATTATACTATTCGCTTGTCTACTCACGCTTACAATACTGTATGTTAGTATGGGGAACTACTACACAAACAAATAAGCAAAAACTATTTATTTAGCAAAAGAAGGCTGTTCGATTTATTGAGAACCTTAAAAGGTACGAACACTCATTCCCAGCATTTCAAAAGTATAAAATATTAAACATAGATCAAATCCTGCTTCTTAAATTATCTAGTTTTATTTTTAATAAAACTAGACAGAACCAAGCGCCCTTTCTTGATATCTTCGATCAAACCTCGGCAAATTACAGCCTCAGAAGTTCACAGTATATGAAACCTAGAGTTCGAACTAATTACGGTACACAGCACCTTACATATCTCGTACCAGATCTACTAAACACACACCCAAACATAGCAGAAATAGCCCAAGCACACATTTCGTTTTTTCCAATTTAAAAAATGGATTGTAGAATATATCCTAAATCACTCATGATCTGCAGTTAGTACGAAGTTTATAATGATGTGTTATTGTGTCTGTTGTGGATTTTAAAATTGCTGTATCTTTGTATATTTATTTTGTATATGTGGCTGTTTCTCCTCCGAGTGCTGTAAAAAGGGGCTGGAGCCTCGTCAGAAGGCAACTCGTCTTCTTTCGCCCCAGCCCCCCAGACCCTTGTTTGTGTCTGAAATAAAAGATACATACATACATACCTACGTGCAAGCACTTTGAGGTGAAACATAAATAACCCTAACATGCATTCAATTTCTCCATTTAAGTGGAAAAGTGTTTACGTGGAACTAGCACTTGCGCTAGAAAGGAACGTTCCGACGGAAGTTACGTCCTGTGTAACCTACGCAACCTTATTGAATATTACAGTTTACTGCCGGTACATGACATAAACACAAACATATTGTGAATTATTCCTACGTTACATTCGATGCAGCAATCATTAATTGGTTAAAAAAGCGACTCCATCTGTACCTCCAGGTACAGATGCCCGTCACATTATTTTTTTTTTTCCTTCTCGTGTTTCTTACGACGGTTTCTGAGAATCACGGACGTTCGAAGCAATTCTTAAGAATGTGACACGAACGTGCTGTTTACAGCCGCAGGGTTTCCGCAGACTTGTTGACAGCTGGCACAATCTTCACGTACCACTCAAGTTGTCACGCGCACTAACTTTGGCAGTGAATTCTTCCAGAGTGTCTTAAATAAATAGCTGTTTCGAGGGGGCCGCTTGGGTGTGAGAATGACAATAGACCCTCGGCCTTTAGCCACATCAACTTTGCTCTCAGCCCGAGCCAGCAAGGGCTACAAGCAGGTGTTGCAAACGCGGCAAAGATAGCAAGAAGTGTTTTCCTATCGAAAAAGAAGAGTAAGAAAAAAATGTATGCAACGGGCATCGAACCCACCCAGATTCAGCAGCCTCCATGTGCGAGGAACACACTCCAGCCCTCTCAACAAAGATGAAGGACCGGATAAAGTTGAGATTTTAACCGATTCACGAATGCTGCATCGGACGTAAAGCGATATTGTTGTATTTACGTCATGTATTCGCCGTAAAGCTAAACATGCGCGTAGGTTGCGTAGGTTACACAGGACGTAACAACCTTTTATTTCGGGTTCCGTCGGACGTAGCTTTACTCTCTATTTCGAGTTCGGTCAGACGTAACTTTAATTTTTATTTCGAGTTCCGTCGGACGTAACGCTAGACACTGCGAATCTCATTTCACAGCTTATCCGATTAAGGTTGGACTCTATAGAACGAATACGAAGCGAACAACCGCCCTGCGGCATCCGCGCCGCGCAGAGCAAACACCGTCGGGCAAAAATCGACCTTCGCATATTTCCTCCACGAAGTCCAGGCTTTAGCAAAATCATGCTCATTTATCGCGAAGCTCGATCAAATCTAAGACGTGAGAAACGTACCTCCGAAACGGACGACCTGAGTGGCGTGGACGCTTGTACCCCCTGTTGATTTACCAGACTCGTCCTGGTTGGGCCAATTCACTTTAACCCTTTTTTTTTTTTTGAGTGGCGTCCTTATACCGCGGCCACACTTTGGCGTTGTGGCCTACAGGACTATAATCCCGTATGATATTTGACAGTGGCAACGCCAACAGAGCCGTCATCGAAACTATAAAGTGCAAATGTATCCATCAAGACGTATATGCATAGTACACGGCAATACAGCCAAGGTAGTCAAACGGTCAAACCACCAAACCAAAAGCACCAAAAGAACCAAACGACCAAACGCCAAACAGCCAAACAAAAGAAGTGACTTCGGATTTGGATGTGGATTCTGGACGTTACTCTTAAACCGAAACTAGAGCAAAGGTAAGAATTAATGTGTGGAGCAAATGTTTTTTATGGCTGCTGGTAGACGACTGTTTTCTTTGAACGAATTATATTTGACTTAGTCAAGCACTAACAATCGGGTGGAAAAACAGCATGGTGTTGATTATAACGCAATTAAATGCAAATTTGCAAGCGAGCTGGACAAGAATAACGAAAATAATTCGTGGAGAAGGAGAGCAAGAGGGACAAAGGGTAAACACAAATCTCTAAGCACAGCTAGGTGACTGGTGCGCGAACGAAAAAATCCACCTGGTCCGGGTTCGATACCCGGACCCGGGTTCGATAGCCGGACCAGGCGGATTTTTTCGGTCGCGCACCAGTCACATAGCTGTGTTTGGAGATTTGTGTTTCTCCTTTGTCCCCCTTTGTTTCCGTTCTCCAGGGATTATTTTTGTCGTGGTGTTGATAGTGCCGAACCGGCAGAACCCTTGATGGCATACACTCTCGGCCAAGGGTTGATCGCGCTGTTTGAAAGCCTAGCTGGCTACTGCCTACAAACACAATTTCTGGAACGGAGGCTTCGATAAAACGTACCCTTTTTTAGCTAAACCGTGCTTCAATAAAACATACCGTTTTCACTAGAACGAGCCTTGATAAAACGGCGTTCGATCCACCGTAGTGAACCCCAGTTTGTTCAATACGTCCTCTGAGTTGCGCACCAAAAACATGCCTCATGCATACACACAGCTTTCTCACTTCCTGGCAGGGGTTTATCAGGAAATTTAAACCTGGGGGGTGGCCCAAATTTTTAGGGGGGGGGGGGGGGGTACAATTTGGGGGTCTTTGGAGGGAGGGGGGGGGAGGGGGTTTGTATAAATCTTTGTAAAAAGAAAAATAATTTTCCAGTTGTCGGGCCGAGACCAAACTAAATCACCAAAAATGGGATGCGTAAGCTACGACACTCTACCATATATGTTCGGCTGGGTAGTGGAAGTGATTTGTAAAATTAAAAAAAATAATAATAATACTTGCATTAGTCAAAAGTTACAAAGGAGAACAAGAAAATTCCTATGTATTCTAATGCAACCAAAAAAGCGCCGTCGCAGGACCACTGAGACGTTAGATTTAACAAACAATAAAAGTGTAAGGGAAAAAATTTCTCACTATGATATCGTTCCCTGTTTATGTCTATCAAACGTTCCAGTGGCCACAAGAACGTTTTCTAAGTTTGACAGAAAAATGCTTAACCTCTTGTCGGCCCACTGAGCTTTTCTTGTTTTAATTTGTAACCTTCTCCTGGTGCGTTTTTTCTTTGGTATTTTCAGAAATAAGATGCACCACCCAGCAGAACTTGTGTGGTAAATTACAGTGTCGTAGCTTACAAATCTGATCTTTTGCGATCTATATTTAAGGCGTTTGCAAAAAAAACCGTACCGTGTTTTTCGCCCCGCAAAAATAAACTAGACATCGCAGGGAGCTCTAACTCCGCCGGAACGTAGCCGCAGCGGTTCCAGTAAGATGCGAAAGTTGGAGAGCATGACGTTATATCTGGATCAAAAGATAATAAATAAAAACGTCAACCACCTAAGCCTAATTCTCGGTAAATCAAAACATAACATTGGGAACGCCTATAGCATTTATTTAGGCGAACAAACGTATCACCGTGAAAGAAAGCAAGACGGTATTTCCTATTCACAAGATTCCTCAATAAAATAAACGCCACAGAAAGCCACAGTGGCATTTTACGGTTTTACTGGTATTAGGCTTAAGTTGACGTCGGTTCATAGAGAAATTTAGCTCTTCTGTATTATCTTTTGTTCTCAAACTTGCTGATCCTGCTCGAAGCGTTGGGACTACGTTCCGGCGGAGTTTGAGCACCCTGCATATTCTGCCCAATAAACTAATTTTCACCAGAACTCCGAAAAGGGGAAGAAAACTAAAGTGTTCTTTCTACGTTTTTCGTTTTTTTTTCTGTGTGTCAGAAATGTGGTTTCAATGATTACAGGCACAGAGCCATATGGGGAGTACCCGGGAGTAGGTTCGATCATCACTCGACAAAGTGGTCGAGACCGCACGTGACTCATGTTGCGATCCAGTCTATTTAAATACACTAACAACGCGAACGATTTCTTTGTCACTTTCTTACCTCGCCTCGCCCAGCGGCTTGACGGGGTGTACCGAAGAACTACACTTTTAGCAAGGTCCACAGAGCATCGGCGCTTCTTCGTCTTTGAAAACGCATCGTAAGATCGTGCTCTGTGACTAAACGGAAAACAGACTGCCAATCATAACGTGTTGCTCTCTCTTTTCCGTGCATCAATGCCGCATTGTCCCTCTTCGGATCACAATCTCGCGATGCAAGTGAATCCACGCGTTCACCGAACAACGAACGCATTTCGCAAACGGAGGCGCGCTCTCTTAGCGAGCAGGACGCCGATGCCTTCCAAATTACAAGCGCTACCTCGAGGAAGATGCTGCCGCTACCTCCTTAGACGGCCGAAGGAGGAAGATCTGAATCTTCTCTTGCAAGAAAATACACCCCAACTGCGCTGCTCAGGAACCTAAGTTCAAAACTCTCCTACTCGACAAAAAAAATATAATATATATATATATATATATATATATATATATATATATATATATATATAAGTCAAAGATGCGTACTGTCGGAGTTACTAATTCAAAGTTTATTACGACGTTTCGAGCGGGGACCGCTCTTCATCAGGTCCTGATGAAGAGCGTCCCCGCTCGAAACGTCGTAATAAACTTCGAATTAGTAACTCCGACAGTACGCATCTTTGCCTTATTAACTTTTCCCGGTCCATTGTTTTTATATTAGCTTACCTCACCTATATATATATATATATAAAGATTTTTTTTTTATTATTATTATTCATATTAGACGCGGCGCTGCAGGCTTTTGTGGTATGGGCCACTTGCCTTTCTGCGGCACCTCGGCTCTCCTGAGCCAAAATAAATACATTATACATTACGTATACTGTAATCGTGCAACAAACTTCGAAAAACTGTATGTGTGTGTGTGTGCATTAAGAATCAAAATATAGTATTATTTTGTTTCATATCGCATATAACGACAAATGCGCTGTTTGCTTTCTGGCACATATATGAATTGATTTAGTTGTGTGTTGGTCAGAATCACTGGTGTGCATGCAAATATTGTCATTATGGCATAATCAGCTCGTGTAAACCTCTAATGCACCAGCAGATGAATAACCTGGTGCCGAATGTCTGCAAAAAGCCAAGTGCAATACCTGCGTCGGACAGCAATGAAGGAATGTCCATCGGAGACACTCCAGATTCGCAGGTGGGCCTCGCATCCATCCCCAAACTGCAGGTTGACACATTGCTGACACTGCATGCGAATGTGTTCATACGAATAAATATTCTCTAAGGAACCCCAAACATTAAGAGGGGTGGTTTGACAGTTTCGTCGTTCTTGTATTATTGTATGGGGATTCTAACAAACTTTTCTATTCCTTCCAGGGCTTGTAGCAGCCAAACGCACTGCGCGTGTCACCGAGCGACCGTGGCACCTCCAGCGGAGATGCACAGGTGAGCCTTACATCCATTTGCAAACCCAGTTGCGAGCGACCATAGCAGACAACGTGAGAAACTGCACTGTGTCTGCGAATGTGTTCATATGAATAAATAATCTCTAAGGAACCCCAAACATTAAGAGGAGTGGTTTTACAGTTTTGTCGCTCTTGTGTTGTTTCTGGATTCTACAAAACTTCCCAATTCCTTGCAGGGCTTGCAGCAGCCAAGTGCACTGCGCGTGTCACCGAGCGACGGCGGCACCTCCAGCGGAGACGCACAGGTGAGCCTTACATCCATTTGAAAACCCAGTTGCGAGTAACCATAGTGGACAACGTGAGAAACTGCACTGCGTCTGCGAATGTGTTCATACAAATAAATATGCTCTAAGGAGCCTCAAAGATTAACAGGGGTGGTTTTACAGTTTCGTCGTTCTTGTATTGTTTGGGGATTTTCACAAACTTTCCAATTCCTTCCAGGGCTTGCAGCAGCCAAGCGCACTGCGCGTGTCACCAAGCGACAGCGGCACCTCCAGCGGAGACGCACAGGTGAGCCTTACATCCATTTGCAAACCCAGTTGCGAGTAATCATAGTGGACAACGTGAGAAACTGCACTGCGTCTGCGAATGTGTTCATACAAATAAATATGCTCTAAGGAGCCTCAAAGATTAACAGGGGTGGTTTTACAGTTTCGTCGTTCTTGTATTGTTTGGGGATTCTAACAAACTTTCCAATTCCTTCCAGGGCTTGCAGCAGCCAAGCGCACTGCGCGTGTCACCAAGCGACGGCGGCACCTCCAGCGGAGATGCACAGGTGAGCCTTACATCCATTTGCAAACCCCGTTGCGAGCGACCATAGCAGACAACGTGAGAAACTGCACTGTGTCTGCGGATGTGTTCATACAAATAAATATTCTCTACCCCAAACATTAAGAGGGGTGGTTTTACAGTTTTGTCGCTCTTGTATTGTTTCTGGATTCTACAAAACTTCCCAATTCCTTGCAGGGCTTGCAGCAGCCAAGCGCACTGCGCGTGTCACCGAGCGACGGCGGCACCTCCAGCGGAGACGCACAGGTGAGCCTTACATCTATTTGCAAACCCTTTTGCGAGTGACCATAGCCAACAACGTGAGAAACGGCACTGTGTCTGCGATTGTGTTCATACAAATAAATATGCTCCAAGGAGCCTCAAAGATTAACAGGGGTGGTTTTACTGTTTTGTCGCTCTTGTATTGTTTCTGGATTCTACAAAACTTCCCAATTCCTTGCAGGGCTTGCAGCAGCCAAGCGCACTGCGCGTGTCACCGAGCGACGGTGGCACCTCCAGCGGAGACGCACAGATGAGCCTTACATCCACTTGCAAACCCAGTTGCGAGCAACCATAGCGGACAACGTGAGAAACTGCACTGTGTCTGCGAATGTGTTCATACGAATAAATATTCTCTACCCCAAACATTAACAGGAGTGGTTTTACAGTTTCGTCGCTCTTGAATTGTTTGCGGATTCTAACAAACTTTCCAATTCCTTGCAGGGCTTGCAGCAGCCAAGCGCACTGCGCGTGTCACCGAGCGACGGCGGCACCTCCAGCGAAGACGCACAGGTGAAAACCTGTATTGTATAATCTAAATCCTGTTGTCTTTGGGGGAATAAGTTTTTAAAATGTTTTTGAAGACGATAGTAGGTTGTTTAAAACATACAGAGAATTTCTTTCACGAAGACAGTTCACGAGCTTTCGAGGATAGTGCTAGGACGATTACGGCATATCAGCATTCTCACTGATTATTTTTAGCACACAATGTGTGTTCGTAGCAGATATGTGCCTGTTCTAATCTTCACAACTATATTAGTAAAAAAAAAGAACAGATGCGCCTTTGGAGAAGAAGGGAGGATTAAAACCTCGGAAATCAACTTACTATTTTCAAATAAACAAGGGCAACACGAAGACGTGACAAAAATAAATTAGTATCTTTAAAACACCTGCTGTGATCTAAGCTGTCAGTTTACGAGGAGCTTCAAAGTAAACATGCAAAAAACACAGAATGCGGTTTGGAGAATGCATGCCGCAGTGTCTCCTTATCTTTCATCTTGAATTTATTAAACGGAAAAGGCGGGTGCAGTAGACACTACTCTGTTAAGGAAGTTCGTAAACAAATGCCTTTTTGCGGCGCTTCTTTTGTTTCAAAGAAGTATGTCCGCAAAGCGAAGGTCATTTTAAAATCACATCTTCCTGGGTGATCGCGAAACATTTTTGTAAAAGGCAAGAGCTGTCCCACATTCACATAGGACACTAATACATGAAGTGATCTCTCATTGGATAATTAACTTCAGGGTCAAGACGCTGACTGTATAAAAAGACCGGAAAACTGAAGCTCTTCATCAGATCGGTACCATCGACTCACTCCAACTTTAAACATGGTAGGACATCTTAATTTTTTTTTTAAATCAATGCCACCCTTTAACTATCAGCATACCTACCGATATTTTCCATCAAACTCATCGAATCGAGAGATAGTTCACAAATAAATTACGGCTAAAACTAGAAAAAGCAGAAATTAATTTTAAAAGAAAATAATCTATTCTGTATGGTTCTTCTAGCTCGGATATAATATTTGCTTCTAGAAGCCCAGTGAAAAAATACGCCTCTTTATATCCGCAAGAGAGCCGCGAATATATACATAAATATATCATCATAATACAGGTTCTTATAGTACTTATATAGTCATGTCTATTTAATGTGTAAACCTCCGCTTCCCTAAAAATGTGTCATAATGAGGTTTATTTATGGAAATACGACAAAAATGCATAAATTTACCCAGTTCTTCCCGAAAATTTTGTCTATATGGAAGAGTGTGCATGTTAACGGAGTCCATATTGACGAGACAGTACACTTGTTTTAAGAAGGGCGACATGTGACCAATGTCGGACATGTACTGAGTTCAAGGTTTACCGTGTTCTCGTTTAATTTGCATCAAACGCCTTGCAGTTTCGCACCGTCCTCATCCTGGCTCTGGCCACCTGCGCCTTTGCCGGCTACCTCGGCTACGGCGGCTACGCCGCTGCTCCACTTGCCCACTCCAGCGTCGCCCACCACACCCCATACTTCAGCTACGGCTACGGACAGAGCGTCGGGCATGGCTATGGTCTAGGCTACGGACTCGGCTACGGTCACGGCCTTACCGGTTATAGATACGGAGGACTCTACTAGAAATGTAAGCATCCGCACAAAACATCTCATTATTTTTGTGACGAAATTCTCAATTCCCAGGTCACCCTATAATTACTGGAATAAGCCACGAACACAATACAACGGAATATCCATATTTCAAACAATCGATGGATATAGTCACTGATAACTCAAGAAACGCAGGGTGCTCTATATTATTCTCACACCTCTTGCTACCTGATTGTTTGTTCAGAGTTGTTACTGGCTCATGCTGAAATTTCATTGGTTGCGGAGCAATAATGAGATTCTAATGACTCTAAAGCCACTGCGCTTTTTAAACTGTGAATAACGTTTAACAGAATCCATTAAATAATAGCCTCGATAACCTTTGTACATGGTTGAAAAAACCCCGAGACTGCGGGTAAACGACACACCACTAAAAAGTCTCAAAAAAGTCTCTAGAAAGTCTGTCAGAGACTTTTTAGTGTTGTGTCGTTTACCCGGAGTCTCGGGGTTTTTTCAACCATGTGCAATGTACACCAGCTCGTTTGTGCCCTTATATTTTGCTCATAACCTTTGTCGTTCTTTTTTTTTCAGGAGGAGGATTCGTTTTGGGGCGCAAGCTGTCCCCCTAACCATAACACAAGCGCAATTGTTGAAGAAATTAATTTATGAACACGTTCAATAAACATGTTTTTCCACATCACAACGTTGTGCATAAGCCCTGAATAATATTTTGTCGTCCTTCTTTCCAGCCAGGCTGGGATTAGCAGCATGGATTCGGTTTTTCAGTGATTACATTTAAGTAGGGGTAGGACCAGTACCAACTTGAATAGGGGGCAGACCTGTCTATCGCGCGCCCCTCCTATGGGAGAGCTACTGGAGCTCTAGTTGACGTTACGGCTACGAGGCGGCGCGCAAAGTCCACCCCCCCCCCCCCCCCCACCTCCCATTGTTTGAATGGGGAAGGCTGCGCGATTCACGATGCGATCCTGAAACCTGTGATTTTGTCTTACAGTCGTCTATTAAAGCATGAAATTATTTAACACTGGTGCAGCTTCTGTGCGCAAAAATTTAATTTTTATGGATTCACACAGTAATAAATAGGTAGATAGAGCATCGTTTACACTAATTACAAAACAAATTCTATGCATGCTTCTCAAAGAAGTCCCACATTTTCAACACCTTTCGGAAAGTCGTTTTTTTTTTTTGTTATTACCTACTTTGCTTGGTGCTTCTTCATCGTGTTTGATGCAATTATATCTTCACGAAAGGCCTCGTGAAGTTCCTGACGAAGAGTGTAGCCAGGGTGGTACTGCGATCTTGTGAGTCGTTGCACAGGCGAATAGCGGCCTGCTCTCAATTGCCGGCAGAATCTTTTTAGTAAACGTCAGAAGTTGGTTCCCCACTGCTAACAACCACGTCTCGGCAGAATTGGCTGCGCTCTCAAGCGTTCTCAGAAAATTGACGAAATGGGGGCTGGGATAGCGCGGTACCCCACGGTCCAGGTTGTGTGCTATCGCAACGGTTGCGCTGTTGTGTGCAGGAGACTTGAGTTGGTGCAGGCACCTGTCGCAGGCAATGTTGTCTTCAGCCGCCCACACGAGGAAACCTCCGATTAGTGCCAGCGTGCTGGTTCGCAGTCCTGGAGCTGGAAAACATTTAAAAAAATTTGTTTTGCATTTTTTTGAAGTTTGAACCTCTTACGAATGATAAAATTGTTCCTTATCTGTGAACGTCTGAAGTTCCTTTAAAGGGTAACTGCAAAGAAAAAAAAGTTTTTTAAACAGCCTAATTGGAACAAGCATTTTAAAAAACAATTTTTCCGCGAAAAAAAAGTTTTACAGCAATATTTATTGCGTGAGACTGATTTTAGTTTGCGGCTATTTCGTCCATTTTAAATCGCGCGCTAAGAAGTTGGGGTTCCGTGACGTCAATCCCAATCGGCTGCTATACTTCTCATTGGCTAAGAGTTTGATTGACAGCTTAGATCTTGGTTGTTAAACCTTTGTTATATGTTGTAATTTCCTTTTGAGCGGCATATGTTTACGTTTAAAGAATAACCCATGTGATGAAAGTTACTATTCTTTACAAAAGGTTTACAAAACGGGCACTTCCGTTTGGATTCATACCATAACAAACAAAAGCTTCGCCATTCTTTCATGGCCGCCGAAGTCTCTGCTCCCGCCTGTCTCGCCTGTCTCGACTAGTCGTTTCGCCGAAGTGATCAGTGTTTCGTGCTGACCCAGGGGCTTGAGTGAGACTTCTTGAAGTGAAGTAGTGTGAGTTTAGCAGCTGTCGCAGGTGTTAGTGATAGGAAGCGACGCGGGATTTTGGCTTTCATAGCGCGTTTCTTTCGTTTTCCTCTTTGCTTGCTTAGCGCGTTTTTGGGTTTTTTTTTTTTTTTTTTTTTGCTTGCGCGTGCAAATGCCGACTTTTCGGAGATGTGAGATAAGTGATCCCGACAGCGAGCTTTCCAGCAGCCATGTCGCCCCGAAAGGAATGCTATTTGGCTGGAGGCAATCGGCGGTTCGCGTAGCGACAAACGTGTCCAGTTAAGTTCTCGTCATATTGCTCCGGAGGCCGTCGAGATTCGCAGTGGGCGCATCGAACGTCCGCGACTAGACACACAAAATAAAAAAGCACTGTGTTCACTACGTAAAAAATGCTCTCAGTTCATGCATCTGTGGGCAGAACGAAATCTTGCCCAAATTTATTCACACCGCACGATGAGCGCAACACGTCGCTGTGCAAATGCAGTCCAACAACACGAAGCATAAAAACGGCAGATTTAGGACAATTCGGAGTTCATTGTTCAATTAAAACGACGTAATTTTGTTGAAAACGCCCGCAGCTTTTTACTCACGGTATGCGTCGGGAATCTTCCACATTTTGAAACGAAACGAAGAAAGATTTACTTTTAAAGACACGCGCTGCGTCCTCCCGGACCAGTTTGACTGGGTCAGCTGACGTCGACGGGACTGAACCCGTTAAACATCAACCCCACAAAACTAATTTGCGCTCCGCATTAGTGTGGGTGTCTACTTCCAAGCACGCGCCACACACACCACGAACGTTTCAGTTCTTCGTCGCATCGCCGTGTTGCACCAAACAGAACGGGATCGCCGAAGTCAACGCAGCGCTGTCGTGAACCTTGGCTTGTGGTTGCGCACTCGTGGACCTTGTGACTCCCTTCGCTTTGCAAGCACACACGATGATTACGAGTGATACTTTCCGTCTTCCGCGAACATCACAGGGGCACTTCTCCGATCACGTCTTCGCTATGAGCTCGCAAACCGCTCAGATACCGGCGCCATGTCTAACGTGCGTTGTTGCCAGATCTTACCGGAAGTCGAGACGCTGCGTCGTTCAACTCTGCAACGCAAGGAGAGTGAGGGGCGGGGCGTACTTCTCCTCCGTGGGGGTCGAAAGAGCGGGAGTTTCAAATGTGGAGAGGTTGTGACCCCGACTAAATTACGTCCTGTGGCGTAAATATTGCTAAAAAAATATTTTTTTTGCGGAACATTTGTTTTGTGACATGCTTGTCCCAATTAAGCTGTTAAAAAAAAACACTTTTTTTTTTCTTTGCAGTTAACCTTTAAGGAGGGTTGTAAACCGTTCTTCATATTTCGCGTCGAAGCAGCAGGTTGCAGTCCTGGCTTTTGCAGCAGCTCACCGGTAACGAACTCTGAGTCTTAAGTGCCGCTCCCTTGTGTAATGCCCATAAGAGCCTTCAAGGATAATAAATGACGATGATGCTGATGAAAATAATTTTGTGCAGGGAGGAGAGGGCTCCTTAGGCATCCGTTTGGTTATTGGAGCCGCACAGATGCCTCACCGCAGAAAAGGGCGACTCTACTTAGTCTGAAGAGAACTTGAACGTTAAAACGTACTTGAATTCTTGGTACAACAGGTGACGTGTGCACAATACAGTAGACCACGTTGTGACTTCCAAGGCTTCGTGAGTCTCGGACGTTAGAAATACGCTGACCGACGGTGCGGTTCTCTTCCAGTTATTCAGATACTCGAGGAATGTGTTCTCGAGCCAAAATATCGAGAGGTCCACTGGCTCCACTCCGGCCCCTCCGAGGGAGAATTTCTCTCGTTCACCGGGCGCTCGCCGTCCGTAGGAGATATAATTATTGTGTCGCCATGTATAACTTTTACATAAACTATGAAAAATGAGTTGCACGCAAAAAAAAAATTAATTCATACCTCCCTCGTTTGTGCGACGGTGGTACTTGTGTCTCCGGGGCTTTTGTAGTCTGCTTTGAACTGCACTGTTTGTCGATCCCAAAACACCGTCGGCACCGCTGTGGTTTTCAGGATTTTGTTTTTATATTCACATTCTCTTTATAGTCATATGATGTAAAATACAGCGAGCATATGACAGTGCCCCCGCTATTTCTTTTGCGCCGCTGGGGGCTCTTATCACCTTTAAAAGAAAAAAACTAAAAAACACTAACATTCGAACATGTCCTGACTGCCTTTTTTTCTTCGAATACAAAATGACGTGGTTATTCTTACTGTCCCAGATAGCTGCGATGAAAAAAAGCCGCTTACAACTCCCTGTAACACCGAATTAGAGCGCAACTATTGAGGAGGAGGAGGGAAGGGCACTGAGGGGAGGGTATACCCCTCCTCTCTCCTCCTCAACACCTCATCCTGCCTGCTACTCCTCCCTCCGAGCGGCGTCGCCGTCGTTGTTGGCGTACCCATGAGGTCATGTGAACCTCGGGACGTCACATGACCCTCGCGAACTCACAGGGGTCACGTGACCTCACGGGGGTCATGTGACGTCACCAGGGTGACGTGCCTTTACGGGGGTCACATGACGTCACCAGGGTCACATGACCTCATGGGGTCACGTAACCTCACGGGGCAAGTGACCTCACGGTACCTCACGAGGGTCACGTGACCTCACGGGTCAAGTGACCTCACGGGGGTGACGTGACGTTACCGGGGTCACGTGACCTCACGGTTACGCACGACGCCGACGGCTACGGCGTCGGCGTAACCGTGATTTTTCTGGACGTTAAGACCTTTCGGATACTCTCTTAAAAAGCCCGTGAGTCAAATTCCCGCACAAAACTCGCAGAGCCAATCACCGCGATTTACGGAGGCAGCTCAGCGAATAACAACGCCGAAACATATGTTTAGACCAAAAAATGCAGTTTGAAGTGTGACATTAAGCACTGTAAAACGTCACGCTTGCATTTATTTATTTATTTTTATTTATTACAATACCCTCAGGGCCAAAAGGCATTACAGAGGGGGTGGGGCAACCAAAAAATGAAAAAAAAAAAAAGGGTACAATAAGAGAGCAAACACAGCCGAGAATAAACATCAACAGCTCGAAACACAGCACTCTGGTCAAAAAATAAACAAAAAGGACAATCACGACAAGAGGTGAGCAGATAAGGCTTTTTTTAAATAAATCAATTGAAGGCATATTAACAAACGAAGCGGGAAGGTGGTTCCACTCAAGAGATGTTTTTGGAATAAACGCGTTCAAAAAGGCTGATGTGTTACAATGAGGGACACCAACTTTGAATGGATGATCAAAACGCGGAGAAATGAAAGGGGGCTCAAGGAATAGTTTATCTTTCAATGACGTGTTAGAATGATAGATCTTGTAAAAGAGGCACAAGCGCGATATTTTGCGACGTAAAGAGAGGGAGGGTAGGGAGAGACTGAGTTTCATGGAGGAAACGCTTGCTGTACGATGATAGTTAGAAAGTATGAAACGAGCCCCGCGATTTTGCATGGCTTCCAGGTTAGTTATAAGTGTCGAGTGACCGGGATCCCAGATTGCAGCAGCGTATTCTAATTTAGACCGGACCAGGGAGTTATAAAGCAGTAATTTCAAAGAAACGGGGGCCAGTGTGAAATTCCTTTTTAGAAAACCGAGCATAGAGTTAGCGTTAGCAATAATGTGGTCAATGTGGGTTTTCCATGACATGTTATAGGTAATATGGACACCCAGGTATTTGTAACAGGTCACAGACTGAAGTTGAGTGTTACAAATTGAGAGAGGTGGAAGAACCGTGTGACGACGAGAAACTCTCATAGACTTGCACTTGTTAATGTTAAGGGACATCTGCCACAATTCACACCATTGGGATACACACCATTGGGATACAGCACACAAATCATTTTGGAGGAGGAGTGAATCGGATTCATTAGTAACTTCACGATATATCACACAGTCGTCGGCAAATAAGCTAATAGAAGAGGATACACACGTAGGTAAGTCGTTAGTGTAAATAAGAAACAATAAGGGCCCCAGAACGGACCCTTGGGGGACACCGGAAGTGACTGGACTTAGAGAAGAGTTAGCATCATTAGTATACACAAACTGAGAACGATTAGTAAGAAAACATTCAATCCAAGACAAAATATTAGGATCTACATGCAAGTGACTGAGCTTGAAAAGTAAAAGTTTGTGAGAGACTTTATCGAATGCCTTACAGAAATCAAGAAAGACGCAATCAACCTGAGAACCACGGTCGAGGATGGAAAGTAGGTCATTAGTGAAAGTGATAAGCTGGGTTTCGCAGGACAGTGATTTGCGAAAACCGTGTTGTGATGCAGTAAAAAAAGAATTTGAATCAAGAAAGTTAGCAAGATGTGAGTAAATTACGTGCTCTAAAATTTTTCTAAAATTGCTTAATGTCACAACTCGGACTGCTTTTTATGGTCTTAACATATATTTCGGCATCGTCATTCGCTGAGCCGTCTCTGCAAGTTGAGGTGATTGGCTCTCCAAACGTTGTGCGAGAAAGAAGAAGCATGTTTTTTTCTTAGAGTGTATGGGATTTACACCGAGTTCAGAACTCGTACGATATGTGAATTGAAAACGGTGAAGCAGCCATAAATAAAGACTATGCCTAGCTGATTAAATGTCTTTGAGTTACCACCGGTATTCAATATGTGTGTATTTATGAGAGGCAGTAAAATAATTACACTTTAGCTTAGCTCGCCCGGAGATGTGTTCCTGCAAACTCTGTTGTGCGTATTTTTTAGGAATAAATATAATTGTGTCAGATAAAAAAAATTATAGAACTTGTCATCAAATCAATGTATCTGAAATAAAAGTTTTCATATCGAACAGTATGGTCTTTTTTACGGCTGTCATTGAATATAAGTTTTTTTATGCTTAACAAATTTGTAATAAATAGGTCGTCAAAGCTACAGTAAGTCGGTTTCTCCAGGTGTATTATATGGTCAGGGAGATAAAATATAGTGTACTGATAGTCACGATATGTCGAATGATTTTTTTAGCATTCGTTAATTGGATTTTAAAATAGCGAAAAGGAAGGTGAGGTTGCAAAAACAAAATACTTATTATTAAATCATTATTTTTTTAAAAAGGCAGATCGCGTGGAAAGCGGATTAGTGCGCTAAAGGTATCACTCGTGCAGCAGACATAAGGCTGGTGGTGATATAATAGGGATGATAAGATACCAAAAACCGAGTGGTAAATTTAGCATTCCACCCAACTTCCAACGTCGATGCTCTTTTGATGACGCTCACCAAGTTTCTCATTATAAATATATATGTTTATTTTTACAAAACCAAAGAGTATTTCACAATTTTAGTTAATTAGTCGACTTAGCGGGACTTAAACCCAGTGTATTATGTCCCCCTGGCCGTATAAGTCACCTGTACGAACCGTATTCGTGCATCGTCCATGGCTTTTTCTTTTCGAATCTGTAAAGCCTAGAAACTAACACCCGTACAGGTTGATCTTCTGAAACACTTCGCTTAAGAGAAGAAGGATGTGCGACATAATGTTCTTGAATAAGGTAGTCAACATAGTTTTTTCTTTTTTTTTTTTTCAGCGCTAATGGATTGCATAAACATGCGTGCGACTCATGTTATAAAAAAAGCGAGCGAAAAGCCAAATCGACATAGTCAATTTGGCTTTTCGCTCGCTTTTTATCTACATAAATATATTTACACACCAGCCAACCCACCATCTTTTGTGGAACTTAGTTACTATAATTTAGGAATTACTTGTTTTTTTAATTATTTTTGCTATATTAATTCAGAATATTTCGACTTTGTATTGATGTTTTTATATTATACTGTGGTCTAATTCCTCATATAGTTTTTTCTCGATTGCTACACTATTTTTTTTTTTTGTTTTCCCGCTTTCTCCCACGACTCACAGCACCACTCAGACGATTAACAAAAGCCTCCTAAATTTTGCCTACTACTTTCAAAATAAACATACGCCAAAAAAGGACAAAAAAAATCACTTTTTAAGTATCGAAGTTTACAGTCTTTTGAGCGCAGGCTTTTATATAAATATTTTCGTATATATTATCCCCATGTACGTTACTGCAGTCGAAAACCTTTACTATTACTGGACACTTCGAGGAACTACGTTTCTGGTTTACTGTGGATTGTTTTACTTTAATACGCATTCCTGTATCAACCAATCAAAACCACAATAAAAATGCTCTTTTTCTAACAGGTTTTTTTTTTTTTTTTTCTTCTGTCTCCACAATTTGATATCTGTGTTTCTGCTTGTAAACAAGGCAGATGACTTTTTAATTTCAGAAAAAAAAAGCAGCTCAGATATTTCAACGTGAGGGGTCGTCCAAACGTGCTCAGATCAGATGCCGAACGCTAACCAATAATGACGGTTAGGGACTATGGCACTGATACTAAAGACGTAAACTTCTTATAATTGTCACTGACTATTTTTTAACGCACGGCGAGGTTTATGTGAAGAGCAAGTCTTCTGCATGTTGCGCAGGGGTTGCGATGACGTCAGAACGACGACTCGTTCTGACGTCACAGTTGTGAGGGATGTTTTTAATAACGACGACACGTCCATCGTGACAAGGAAAGCACATATAGGAAGATTAACTTTAGAAATTTCACTAAGGATGTGGTTTGTGTCCTGGATGTACGACGGGAAGCCGGATAGCCGGTGGGATGTTCCTAATCAAGTTATCAATGTAGCTAGATATTGGTTCGGTGAGGGTTGCTCATCCAGATATAATGGGACGGCCTGTGTTCCCTACTAATATTAAACAGCGCACAAAACGTCGGACGAAGAGAAAAAGACAGTAGAACGAAAGAGCGCTGTTTCTACTCTCCTTTTCTCTTCCTCAGACGTTTTGTGCGCTGTTTAATATCAGTGATGAACCAACTAGCTCATATTACCACTTTACTGGGTTCCCTCATTTATTACTTTTTTGTAGCATGTACAATTGAACTGGTCCGGCGTTTTAATGCGAAAGCATTAACTCTGTAATGGGGCGGAACCGGCGGCGTCTGTAACCGCAAGAAATGCTAAAGAAATGCCCATTCTCCCATTGGCTGAGCAAAACTGCTTCTAGATAACCCTTGGCGGTCGCCTCATGAGAGTGCGCGCTCGGTCGCCACTCTCATGTCAGGAGTTGCCGGAGGAGGGTCTGGGGCTGCGGCCGCTTCTGTTCCTCTCGGCGCCGAGGAAAAGGGAGACGTCTGAGGCATCCATATTTTTCGGCGGCCGCAACCACGGCAGTAGCGAAAAGTGGCCATCCACCCAAATGCACCGCAGACGAACTGAGGGAGCGGAAGTACGACATTTATGCATTCGTATTCCCAACTCATAAGAAGTGCTTAGGTGTCCCCGGATTTATTTTTTAGCAGTTAATGCTTTTGACGTATTTTCGGTAATTTTTCTATGTTCTTCTAGCTGGCCTAGCTGCCCCCGTATAACTTCGGCATGTTGCCTACTTGGATCGTTTTTAAGATGACAATAGAATTGGGAACAAAACGTTAGGCGGCAAACGAACTGGTGAAGGTTTGTGCATCGTTAAGTTCTCTATTGCCTTCCTCTAAGAAATGGTTCGTGTTAAGAATGACTATGGCGCGCGCCTTTTCGGCAGGTTTAATCACGATGTCGTCTCCTCGCTAAGGAGACGACATCATTTTCTACAAGCTGCTACGATGTCTTTTTGAACAGCATTAATAAAAATGCTAAATGCTTGTGTCTTCCATTTTTGGGAGTCCAAGCGCTCGATGTGGATTCAAGAGTAAACGCGCATTTGTGGGGCCTGTCGAAAAAGAACTCTAAAATTCATACGATGCAGTCAAAATTATGTAGGTTTTGGAGCAAAAGACAAATCGCCATTTCGATCTGTTGTGGGGCAGAAATCGAGTCCCCTCGAGAGGAACGGCGATTCGAGCGTAAACAGTTCCTACGTTTGATAAGTTAAGTATGTTAGTGGATGCGCGAATGCATTCTGCGTGTCTCGTTCACACTCTTGTCGGTGGATCCTGAGTGGATAGTTCAACGTTAGATGAGTTCTACGTTAGATGATCTGCACGTCCCGTTTAAACACACTCATCGGAGGAGGTCCAACTCTCTCCCTAGCCAGCTTGTTTTTGCTTTACCTCACTAAGCATCCCCCGTTTTCTATCTTCGAACAGTTTTATAACTTATTTTGACAAAATGCGCCGCAAGACAAGGACAGAGTAAGAAGACAACTATTGATGCAGTTTCATAACCACGGTTTCTCGCTGTGGTAAATAATGATTGCGGTGTAAATAATGTTCGGCTTGTTTGACTGCGGTTGAAGTAGTTTCGCAATGTCCAATACCTATCCCCACCAACTCGAGAGACGCTTTAGTGAGAACCGTATTCCACCCTTCCAGATCGATCTGAGACGACGCTGTCATGCTAGCTTTGAAGGTAATTTATAAGCCATTAGGGGCGATCAGCGCGTCAAGGTAATCTTTAAGGTAAGAGTTATGAAAATCGTGGTTCAATAAAATACAATTATAATGAAGACCTGAAAGTTCTCTATGCGACATGTCAATATTCATAGATATTAATTCTTGTAGGTGCATATGAGGTCTCTGGAGTCTACATCAAATCTAAGAAAAGAGTCACGCAATTGCAGGTCATTTCAATAAAAGGGAATGAGGCAAAAATAATTGAAATCTCATCCATAGAACAATAGAAAACAAACGAATGCGAGATCGAAATCTCTATGAAAATACACAATCACAAATGACGTTGAAGAGAAAAAAATCAGTCACAATTTTATTTATTCGAGAAGACTGCGAGCCAGGTAAAAGGCCACGGCAGGAGTATGCACTACGGGTAGAACACATGCCGCGTACATAACAAAATTGACCACAGAATGAAAAAAAGAAGATTAATGACACCGAGACACACCATACACCATCCAAATGCTTTCTTGACACTTCAAAAACGTGCTGGTAGCTTTATTGACAGGTGCAGTCACTTTTACATATCAGAAAATACTTCTAAAGCCTTCACACCTAATGCTGTTACTGGTACGGTACATCTGAAGACAATAAATTGTACAAATCGCATGGGGTTAGACATCGAGCTGCTTGATGAGACGGGTCTACAGGTATCCGACTTCAGATGCATACTGAAGATAAGGATCGACAAGTGTGTTATATGCTGCAAGTTTGACTCACCTTCTATGCTAAAGAATTAATCAGCTTGTGCATTGCGTCTGACACGAACTTGAATTCCTGGAGATGTCAATGACGTGTGTGTTCTACAGGCAAAAGCTGCCCCAATTCCCAGTACCACATTCAAACCATAGAAACCACAAGAAAGATTAATCTTAAAAGCTTTCTCGTGGATACCTTTACTCCATGCAGTACCCTTCATAGTGGACTTTTCGAGACACTTTAGTTGATCTGCAACCAGAATGTTTTAAAGTCCAAGTTTTAAATTGTTCTCTTCACGTTGCAACTGATACTCCTGTTGTTGCGCCAATATCAGTTTTATCTGCATTGAATATAGTTGTCTTTGTAGCTCTTTGTTATTCATCAGTACACCAGAAAGACTGGCATTATAGTGATACTGCCTGATGCCAAGTGCAAACAGTGTGCCAGGAAAAGAAGAAAGAATATTGTTTAGTCTCATTAAGGGGCTAACAGTGAGACAATAAGATAGGATGTAAGTAACAGTGAGTAACTGTCTGTACTCTGCCAGGGAATAAACAGCAGTCGAAAATAAAAACTCATCAGCCGTTGCTGCGGCAATCTATCCAGGACAAGCTGGAGAAGCAAAGGCCTGTAGGGCGCTGCTTAGACCTTGCTCGGTCAGCCATGGGACGGCACACACTTCTAGAATTAATAAATGAACAGAGACGGACAGTCGTTCTAGGTGTGCCTCGGTCGACCTGGAAACAGTATCAATATGCTAAACTCACTAGCAGTTGGCGGGGTAGGGGGGGGGGGGGGGGGGTTGCCGAACCAGGCTGCTCTGTGGAAGCTGGAAAAGTTAGGTTCTGCACAGCACCGCTTGGAATTTGATGAGGGTCTTCAGGAGGACGCACTCGCCTAGAATCGACAAAGACGGCACTAGTGGTAGGTGAGCCTCAGTTGGCCTGGAAAGAGTATCGGTCTGCCAAAGTCACCAACAGCTGCGGTCACTGCGGCAGATTTCCTCGAGTAGAAAGCTCGCTTGGACCTTGCAGGGGCCCTCGGGAGGAGACACACTCCTAGAATGGACAAAGATGGCACTACTGGTAGTTGTGCCTTGGTCGACCACGAAACAGTATCGGACAGCCAAACTAAAGAGCAGGTGCGGTTGCTGCAGCAGTATCTCCTGGGGATGTTTCAGTACTGTGGGTATTGCCTTGGGGTGTACAATTCAGGATTTTGTTGGGGAGCTTAAGGGGCCAACTAAAACAAATAAATGGAACTGCATTTTGTAAAGGAGGCATCTAACTCATGTTTGTGCATCGAATTTGTATAGCAAAACTGATGCAACATCTCTTACTGAAGAAACCAAATATGGTTTGTGAGATGTTGTACGTACAATTACAATTCCATTTCCCTTGCAGCGGTGGTTTATTCTCTTGGTTGAAGGTAACGAAAAAAAAAAATGAAAGCCGTTTACAACTCCCTGTAACGCCGAATTAGAGCACAGCTCTTGAGGAGCAGGGGAAGGCACGGGGGGGGGGGGGGGGGGGTCACGTGACCTAGAGGGGGGGGGGGCGGAGAAAATTTTCAGCCAAATTCAGCGGGAAAAAATTTCCGCTAAATTTAGCGGGGAAAATTTTTCCGCTAAATTTAGCGGGGAAAATTTTCCGCTAGATTTAGCGGGGAAAATTTTCCGATCATGCATCCCGCGGTTACGCCGACTGCGACGCCGACGGCGACGGCGACGCCGACGCCGCTCAAGCCGGAAGCGGGCGCCTAAGAGCTGCGCTCTAAAAAGAAATGTTTGAGAGAGCATCTTTCCTCAATATTTTGCTCTGCTTTGTTTTGCAGGATTAGCATTTTGAATTGGTCGATACTGAAGTGGTCCTGCAATAGATGGAAGAGATATGATTTTAGTCGAAAGCATATAATGTAATGCCACCTCAAACGCTCATTTCTGCAAATCTTAGGTTAGCCTGCCAAAGACCTGGACGTAACGTTTGCGCTGTCAAAGCTGCTGGTGCGAATGTGGGGTTGATCTCAAATGTTTTATTTGCTTGCGTTTTCCGTTTCAATAAGACTGCGGGCAAAGGAGACACTATTGACGCTACGAGAGCCAACGCACTTTGAGCGGGCAAAGCACACACGCTCGCCCAGTAAGAGCGTCGTCAGAGAAAACATACTCGTGCTTGTCGCACTGGCTGCGCTCGCACTTATATTGAAACGGCGTGTAGCTACATCCACATGCTCGGGTCGCAGCCGTGGCAAAGTTGCAAGCTCTGTGTGCGAAACAAAATATGGTACGCGAGCACGTACGCAACACTTGCACGAGAGCGCGTACTCCGCACGCACACGTAATTGGGAGCGACGCCGATGCCACAAGCACGAGCATGAGCTGGCCGTTTTGAACGACTTAAGGCCCCTACGCAGTTGCGCTTGAGAGCGTTTCACTGCGTTTCGACTGCGAGAACGTAGGACATCCATACTCCTTTTGTCGTGTGCCAAGCAATTCCTTGAGTGAGATTCCACGCTTCATTCGAAGCACAGATGTGCCGGTTGCTTGCTTTCGTTTCTCGATTCAACGCAGTCAAACGCTCTCAAACGCAACTGTGCGTAGGGGGCTTTACTTCCACGGCACGGGCGTCCGTGCATGCCAAGTTGGCAATGTTGTGGTCGCTATTACATCGCTCGCGTTTACGGTGAAAGGGAGTGTATAACTCGTGCTAAACAGCTGTCTTTTTGCATGTTGGTGAGCTTTATACAGAGCACTCACATCGCATAACTTTGCTGCTCCTGCCTGGTTGAAGTCTTTTCGACCCATTGAGTGAAGCAAGATCTTCCTCCGAGGTTTATTTTCGGTTGCAAAGGGAGCACTGGAAAGCTTTCGGGCCGACTTTTCCACAGGCGCAGCAGCCCGACAGCGGCAGCGTAGCAACATCTTGAAAAATTAATGGCGACTGAAAGTCCAAAACCGAAAGCCAGATGTAACAGTGACGAGTGACCAATAGTGCGCGTGGCGGCTAGTTCAAAGAATGGAGCCACTTTTCACCGGCTAGAGGGGCTTTAAGAGCGGCGAGGAGTGGGCGCGCTCTGCCGTCGACGCTACTACGCTGCAGACGAAATCCGGAAGCAGAAGAATGACGTGCATGCTTTCGCATTCACAACTGATAAGAAGGGCTTAGGTGAACCTCGAGCCTTTTTTTTATCGCAAGAATAATGAAATCATCGACGAACCATCGGTAACCGATTAAATGTTAGGCTAGTGATCCAGACTAGATGCCAAGTTTTTTTGAGAACTTGATGCTATCTGATTTAAAAGAAATGAGTGATTTTGAAGTACTTAATTGGGAAAATATAGTGGCAGACTAAAGCCACGAATACACAGGAGAATCATGGTGTCAGCTATTAGGAACGGACCCTGTTTTCCAAATGAAAGTTTGAAAACAAATCACATAATTTTCGAATAAGATAACGGCTAGGTCTCAAAGTTTGTAATCTCATATTGACGGCTAGTTCTACATTTAAACTGAAATTGAGCGCTCGACAACGCAAATTTTAGTTTTTGCAAGAACAATTTTTTTTCAACTACACACTGTTGAACTTCGTTATATTTGGGGGATCTCGACGTACCGACAGCAGCATCTTTTATTTCATACACTTCTGATAAACAAGGAACTACATGCTAACACTAGACATTGAAAGCGTAAATAACTTGACCGCCACATCTGCAAGATATCGCCAATCATAGCAATGGCCTTTAGTAAAATCAATAGAACGTTCAACGTGTATAATTTCCAGGAATATGACAGCCCCTTTTCCTAAACGGGGTATACGCCAGTGCTGAGCACACACTGGTTTTAGGCTCCAGAAAGAAAATTGAAAGAAGGTTTACTTATTTCCTCACCCCTAGCAATGTGAGCATGGCAAAAGCGAATCAAGCCCAGCAGCCTTAAACTGCATCGTTGAATGGGTTTTTCAGGGTGTTGGAGACTGTACTTGTAAAATAAGTTGGAGGTTACAATCACCATCGGCTAAAATTTGTCAACCATGCAGAATACGGGACTGCAAATCAAGAACTCACTGGAAAGCTCAGACTTCATAGCGTAATTGAGAAGGCGAGCCACACACCAAATGTATGTATAATATAACTGAAGCGCATCTGACACACGTCGTTTTGTTTCATCGCGTATGACAATATATTTGTAAAACAACATGGTTTCTTGAATGACGATCTAGATCCTAACATATTAATTTTTGTTGCCTGCCATAATATTTTAGTTGAAATAGCGGGAAAGTACATCTTTTATATTTCAAACTTGCCCGTCTATTGTATCATATCAAAATCTCGTTGCCTTTGGGGGATAATTTCTTTTAATTTGTTTTAGTAAATTTGCTATAAAGCCGATAGTTGGTTGTTTAAAACATCCAAAGCTGTTCTTTCGCAGAGGTAAGTTTAAGCGCTTTAGATTAGTAACGCGTTTGAGGATAGTGCTGGGCTGATATAGGGAATTCTAGTATTCACATTGACTATTCTAGCATTACATTGTTTTCCGTTGCATACATGTACCTATTCTAGTCTTCACAACTATACTTTCAAAAATTAAAACAAAACTGTGCAAACATGAAGAATAAGGGATGATTAAAAACGCGTACATCAACTTACTATTTTCAAACAAACAAGTGAAACACGAAGACGTGAACAAAAAAAAAAATCTTCAACACACCTGCTGTGATCTAAGCTGCCAGTTTACGAGCTACAAAGTAAATATGCAAAGAACAGAGAATGCGGTTTTGCACAACGCAGCCCGCAGTGTCCCCTTATCTTTCATCTTGAATTCATCAAACGGAAAGGGCGGGTGCGGTATACACTACAGTGTTATAGAAGTTCGTAAACAAATGCATTTTTGCGGCGCTTCTTCTTTTTTTTTTTTTTCCAAAGAAGAATGTCTGATAAACGAATGCCATTTTTAAATCACGTATTCCCATGAGATTGCAAAACATTTTTTAAACGCTATGAGCTGTCCGACATTCAAAGAGAACAGAAATACATGAAGTGTTCTCTCATTGGATAATAAACTTCAGGGTCAAGGCGTTGACTGTATAAAAAGACCGGAAAACTGAAGCTCTTCATCAGTTCGTTTCCATCGACTAATACCAACTTCAAACATGGTGGGACTTCTATCTTCTTTAGTGCAATAACACCATTTGACTATCAGCGTACCTACCGATATTTTTCATTAAATTGTCTAGAGATAGATTAGAAATATATCAGGGCTAAAACTACAAAAACGGAAAATAATTATTAAAAAAAGTAATCTCTATGTTTTGGTTCTTCTAGCTCGGATATAATGTTTGCTTCTAGGAGCCCCGTGATCTGTCTAAATGGATGAGTTGTCATGTTAACTCGTTCCATATTGACAAGACAGTACACTGTTTTAAGGAGGGCGACATGGGACCAATGTCTGACATGCACTGGGTTCAAGGTTTACCGTGTTCTCTTTTAATTCGCATCAAACGCCTTTCAGTTTCGCACCGTCCTCATCCTGGCTCTGGCCACCTGCGCCTTTGCCGGCTACCTCGGCTACGGCGGTTACGCCGCTGCTCCACTTGCCCACTCCAGCGTCGCCCACCACACCCCGTACTTCAGCTACGGCTACGGACACAGCGTCGGACATGGCTATGGTCTGGGCTACGGACTCGGCTATGGTCACGGCCTTATAGGTCATAGATACGGAGGATTCTACTAGAAATGTAAGCATCCGCATAAAACATCAAATACTTTTTTGTGATGAAATTCTTAATTCTATATGTCGCCCCAGAGGTACCGGAATTAGAAACAATTACGATAGAGCGAAATATAAATACTTAAAATACTCGATTGATATGGTCACTTCGAATTCGAGAAACCCAGGGTGTGGCATATTATTCTCACGCCTCTTGCTCCCTGATTGGTTTTTCGGTGATGTTATTGGCTCATGCCGCAATCTCATTTGTTGCGGAGTGATAATAAGATTGTCATGACACTCCAGACCCTGCGCTTTTTAAAGTGTGAGTACCTCTAACGGGATGTTTTAAGTAATAGCCTTAATAACCAGTGTCGTTCTGTTTTTGTTTTGTTTTTTTCAGGAGGAGGATTTGTTTTGGGGCGCAAGCAGTACTCCGCACCAAGAAAAAAAAAAGCATTTGTTCATAAAATTGATTTATGAACAACGTTGAATAAACACAATTTTCCACGTTACAACGTTGTCTGTTACCCCTGAATAATAATTTGTCGGCCTTGTTTTCAACCAGGCTGGGATTCTCAGCATGGATTGGTTTTTGAGTGGCTAAATATATATATCTAGGGGTAGGACACTATTTCGGTATGTTTAAGACTGCCGCCACACGGCAAAGTAGTCAGTCTTAGAAGAGTTTATTTTATGCGCTGTGACTTCACACACTAATATTAAAATATTGCGGTTGGCCTACCCCGCAGCATTTTCTGGACGTTAAGAGCTTTCGGATGCACTCCAAAATAAGCCCGTGCATCTTCTTTCCCGCAACACACTGGGAGAGCCAATCAACGCAATTTAATGAGGCAGCTCGGCGAATTACGATACCGACATATAAGTATAGACTAAGAAACACGGTCTGAGTTTTGACATTTAACAATGCAAAACGTCACGCTTGCGTGGCTTAATGTCACAACTCAAAATGCGTTTTTTGGTCTAAACATATGTTTCGGCATCGTCAGTCGCTGAGCTGCCTCCGTAAGTTGCGGTGATTGGCTCTCCGAGTGTTTGGCGAAAAAGTAGACACACGTTTTTTAACAGTGTATGGGATTTACTTTGAGTCCAGAACTCTACGATATGTGAATTGAAAACGATAAAACAGCCAGGAATAAACAATGTGCCTAGCTGATTGACTTCATTTGAGTTACCACCGCCATTCAACATGTGCGTATTTCCGATTGTAGAGAGCTTCATCTGATTTCACTTTATTACCTTAAAGACCCCGTTAGGGGTATTGCATAAGGGTAGGGTTTCATATAAAAGATTTTTTTACGAACATTCATGTCGAAAGGTGGTTGACGAGAGTCTCCATGAAAACGGATGAACATGTGACGGCGGCGACGTGTTGGGGAAGGCCGTTCCGGTCTGCTGCTGTCCGAGGACAAAGGGAGGCTAAAAAGTTGTAGTGCTGTCACGCGGGAGCGTTACTTGAAGTGGATGACCAATGCGCGGAGATATGCTTGATGGGGAGACAATGTAAGCTGCGTGATTGAGCGAGTTATAGTAAAAAAAAGGGAGAGGCTATAAGTGCGACGGCGAAGAGAAATAGCTGTTAGGCCGAAGTCTGCTTTTTAAAGGTGAAATGCTTATATCATATGAGTAGGCAGAATGAATGATCGTTGTGGATCGATTTTTGACAGATTCATGTTCATTACTAATATATGCTTGGTGAGGGCTTCTGATGGAAGATGCGCATTCGAGTTTTGATCTAACAAGGGACTTGCATGCTAGTTAAGGTACGTCCTTCGGGGCACGGGGCACGTTTAAGAAATCCAAGGACTTTGTTTGCTGCTGATATGATATTTGAAGTATGCGCGCTCCAAAATAGATCGTTTGACAAGGTTACACCTGCGTATTTAAATGATTGCACCAATTCGACGGTGATGCTAGCAATTGTATAGGGAAACAGAAAGTGGTTACGGCGACGATGGAATGATACAAGTTTACATTTTCTGGGATTAAGCCTCATTTGCCAACAGTCGCACCATTCTTGCACATGGTTAAGGTCATTCTCCAAGCATGTCTGATCAGAGGTGTTAGTGATAGTGCGACAAATAACGCAGTCATCAGCAAACACAGGAATGTGTCATGACAGATGCGATGGTAAGTCATTTATGTTTATTTAGAAGAGGAGGGGGCCGAGGACAGATCCTTGCTGGACGCCTGATGTGCTGGTACAGGGTTAGATGAGTGGTTGTTAACAAAGACAAACTGAGGGCGATTAGACAAAACTTCCTTGACCCATTTAACAATATCAGTGTTTAGATTTAATTGGGAAAGATTTAGTAGAAGACGCTGCTATGGTATTTTTGTCGAATGGTTTGGCAAAATAAAAAAAGTATCAGTTTGAAGGTTTGGTTAAGATTACAATGCAAGTCATGGACGAAGAGTGCCAGTTGAGTTTCGCAAGAGAAGCAATTACAAAACCCGTACTAATAAGGGTGAAAAGTGTGGATAGAATCTAGGCAATTAATTATTTGTGTGTAGATGACGTGTTCTATGGCTCTGCAAGGGACGCTTGTTAAGGTTATGGGACGGCAATTTAGTGGGGAATCCTTGTTACCATATTTGTAGACGAACGACCCTTCCCACCTTCCAGTCGTTTAGTAAGATGCCTGTTGAAAGTGATTGTGAGAACAATAAGGTCATGTACACGCCAGATATAGGTTTGGTATTTTTTAAAGTTTTTAGTTAATTCCGTCAACGGCGGCTGACTATGAGAGTTTGATATTTTCAATTAATGATGAGACGCCATCTACAGAAAGTGTGAGAGCCGGCATAGTTGATACTGTGTTAGAAGGTATTAAAGAGAGAGAGACACCGGTTTCTTCGGTAAACACGGAAAAGAAGGCCGAGTTAAAAGCATTGGCGCACTGAGTATCAGTGACTATTTCGCCCGCTGCGTTTGTCAGGCTAATGATGTGGGTCTCTTGGGGATTTATAACTTGCCAAATATATTTAGGATTGCTAATTATTATTTTTGGCAAGTCATGATAAAAAGGAATGCTTTGCGTTACGTATACATGCCAGATAGGCGTCTTCAACTGCGTAGTATTTTTTTCTATGCGCAGGGGTTTCCATTCCTCTAGGCCGAGTGGATGACGTTTTTTCTTGTTTTCTAGTTTTTTTAAAGACTTAGTAAACCATGGTTTCTGTAAATTCATTTGAAACGTATTTATTGGTACGAACTTTCTTGCAAGTTCATTTAAGTTATATCTGAAGAATATCCAGTTTCCATTAATAGAGCTGTTAAGAAAATATGCCCCAAAAATGAGAAGGAAGGCGTTTAGCTCCCTATTACTGCTTTATAATCTCCTTTATCGTAGAGACGAATTATTTTATAGCATGATTGGAGTCGTACCGGGCAAAAGTAGAAAGTAGCATGAATTACTTTGTGGTTGCTGATTTCGCGGAGATAAGTAACCGATAATAGGCTGTCGGGATGACTGGTTGGAATTAGATGTAAGATGTTTGCAGACTCCCGTGAAACACGTGTTGGTTCGGATACAAGTAGAACAAGATTAAAATAAACACAGACGTTAATATATATTTTGCGGCTTCGTTGCCCATAGCAGAGGGGCCCTGGTTGCTCCAGTATATTTGCGGGTAATTAAAGTCTCCAAAGAGAAGGATAGGCGCAATCGGGTGCGTTGTTTCAAATTCACTCAAGATGTTATTAAGTTTACAAGAAAAGTCCGGAGAATTATTGGAAGGAATGTAGCAGACTCCCAAGAGAATTGTCTTAGGGGAAGCGCGACATATTAGCCATAGTATTTTAAGGTCGGATGTAATGTTAGCAATAAAACATGAAAATTGCTGGTGTGCGGCGATGAGAACACCTCCTCCTCGTATAGCTTTGCGGTCATTTCTATAAAGGCGGAGGAGCAGCAAATAGGCCAGAACTTCAACATCAGTGATTTCTTCAGATAGCCAAGTTTCGGTTTATATCAGCAAATTACTGCCGGGGGACAAAACGAGATAAGACAATTTCTCGTTTAGGAAGAAAACTACGCGCGTTGATGAAGATCACAGGAAAGAAAAGATTAGTTTGGGTAGCAATCCGAAGGCGGGAGGGGGGAAGGGCTGTTATTTCCTTGAGACGGTTCAATTGTTATGCTGTTTCTTTCACGGTGTGTGATAGTTCATCAAAAGCATAACGTTTCGGACCGATGAGCAGTCCTTTAGAGCGTTAAGAAAACCACGTATTTTTTTTTTTTCTTCTTGAATACGCAAGTAGGTGTTTGCGAGCATTTTGGACAGGTTGAGAAAAGTCTTCGCTAACACTGAAACTTGTTCCTTTGAAATTTCGGCCTCTAGAAAGTACGGTGTATTTTGTCTTATAGAACGTGAATTTAACGCTTATTGGGCGAGTTCGGTCAGCTGTATGATGACCAACACGATGTGCACGCTCTATTTCTTTTGGGTCTATGGTTATGTTCAAGTGATCACGAGAGAGCCGGATGATGAGTTGTTCAGAATGGGCAAACGTTTCTGAGCCAGCGGAGTTTGGGATGCCATAGAAAATGAGGTTGTTGCATCGCGAATGATGTTCGGCATCGTCGAAACGCTTCTTACAATTGTCACTGTCATTTTTTTTATTCTTTTTTTAACAAGGGGCGTGGCTTCTGCGGAGGCCACGATTTCTGCTTCATGCGCAAAGGTAGCTATGACGTCAAAAAGACGACGCCTTCTGACGTCATAGTTGTGAGTGATTTTTGTATATAAACGACGACATGTCCATCTTGACAAGGAAAAATTCTTAGGAAGATTTATTTTAGAAATTTCCCTAGGAAGGGGTTTGTGTTCTAGATGTTCGATGGGAAGCTGGGTGGGATAATCCTAATCAAGTTATCAATGTACCTATATATTGGTTCGGTGAGGCTTGCGGATCCAAATATAATGGGACGACTTGGATTCCCTTCTTTATGATTTTTTGTAGCATGTAAAATCGAACTGGCACGGCGTTTTAATTCGAAAGCATTAACTAGCTCATGGAGCGGAGCCGGCGGCGTCTGAAACTGCAAAAAAACAAAAACGCTAAAAAAATGCACACTCTCCCATTGGCTGAGCAAAACGGCTTCTAGATAGCCATTGACGGCCACTTCACGAGAGTGCGAGCTCGGCAGCCGCTCTCGTTTCAGGAGTTGCCGGAGGGGGGTAAAGTGCTGCGGCCGCTTCTGCTTCTCTAGGCGCCGAGGAATATGGCGGCGCCTGAGGAATCTATATCGTCGGCGGCTGCAACCTTGGCAGAAGCGAAATGTGGCCGTCCACGCCAGTACACCGCAGACGAACTAAGGGAGCGGAAGAACGAAATTCATGCTTTCGCATTCATAACTCATAAGAATTGCCTAGGTGTCCTCGGGATGTTCTTTAGCAGTTAAAGGGCGCATGAAACGAATTTTGGGTTGGGATAAATCATTTTAGCTTGGGGTTTTACTAATAGCACATCATTCAGTGGGCCAAAAGAAAAAAGGTAGAAAGTCAAAAGCCTGACTTTCAGTGCAAAAATTTGAAAACACAGTGGACTATTTCGTACCTCCTCCCCTTCGTAAGCTCTCTGTCTTTTCACTGTGATACATCCGCGGTCCCAAAAGCGCGTCATCGGGTCCAAACGCACGTCACACGAAACCGGACCTCACTTAATCCCTTCACCCCTAAGCTGACATTATGGTGGAACCTATGCCCTAGCCGGACCAATCAGCCGCCTCCCTTTCATCACCTGACCTCATTCTCTGCGCGTGGGTACGCGCGAAGGAGCGTGATCACGTGACAAGTGTGGCTGGCCCAACGAGCACGTAGCTTCCACAGCACTGTCAGCTTCGGGGTGAACGGGTTGGGGAAAGCAACTTTTGTCTGAATTTTGAGCGACGGGCTAATCGGACAATGGCTCTGTCCGGGTACACAAACCAGATTCCGAGCAAGAGGAGCCTCCCCTCTTTTCGTCTTCTTGAACTGTTTGGTGGAATGCGCGATTTTTGAGTTGAGGAGGAAAGCTAAACAGGAAAAAGTTGGAAAAGCGTTTCATGACCCCTTTAATGCCTTTGACGCATTTTCGGTAATGTTCCCCTGTTCTTCAAGCTGCACCAGCTGCCCCCGTATAACGTAGGCATGTCGCCAAGTTGGATCGTTTTTGAGATTACAATAGAATTGTGAGCGAAACGTTAGGCCGCAAATGAGCTGGTTAAGGATTCTGCATTGTTAAGCCCTCAGACAGAGAAGCGCCGGGCGAGCCTCGAACTAGATTTTAACAATAATTCTATGAACGTCTCAAACTGACAAAATGGACGTTACACGTTTACAATCTAATTTAAAAAGCAACCGTAATCGCCAGCAGAGAGAATCCGATCTCATTTAGAAATTTAATCGAATCCCGGCCTGGATCACTTAAGATCCCGGTATAATGTCATCTATGCATGCAATAATCACCTTCAATTCATCTGTAACGGAGTGACTGTAGCTAATTCAATCATATGAGGTCAACACTTGCCCTTTCCCGTGTACGTTTCCGTATTACCCGCCGACAGCTTAAGGTCCGTTCACACACTTCCAACCGATTAGGACCGGCTGACACGAGACCGGTATATAGGCCTCTTGCGACGGCTTAGGATCTGCTCCGCAGCAGCGCATCTCGTCCTACGCCGTCGCAAGAGGCTTAGAATCCTGTCAGGTCTCACTCGGCCGTACTCGGTTGCACTTGCAAGTGTATGAACAAGCCTTTAGTATCGACGATCTTCGACAAGCGTTTGCCACCTGTTGCTCCTTTAGAATATTCTGGAACTGGGTTATACATTGGTAGCTGAATGCATTATTTTTTTTTTTATTTTAAGCAGGGATATTTTTTTTTTACTTTGGCTCAGTGTTTACTTTGTTTACCGTTTGCACTTCCTTCGTTTGTTTGTTTTTTTAAGTAGGGAGGTTTTTTTAGAGCATTGACCGAGCGTAGTTGCTCTTCGTTGACTATAATTCTTGTGGACTTGGGCAGTTTGACACGTCGTGTAACACATGACGTCACCTAGGTGAGTAAACGAAAATGACTATGCAACCAATTTTGGCATCCAGTATTGAAGAAGGTTTGTCTCAGGCCGAAAATTCGACTCACTAAATGCTTTAAAACACCAACAACACTTCGAAGTGCCACTTCATTTTCTTACACTCTTCGGCATCCTACACCATATTTCCTTCATCGATATAAATATATATATATATATATATATATATATAATTATGGGCGGTTTCATTTGGATTCATGCAACGAGTGGCAGTCGTATTTTTTATTTTGCTTCAAAGTTTTTTTTTTATTTTGTGGAGCATGTTCCAAGAAAAACAATCCTTTTTATTTTAATGTCCTGACATAATTAGTTCCTGAGAAAAAAAATCGGCAGATTGATACTTTAGACCCATGTTGCGGATAAAAAAAACAACTAACAAACAAAAATTTGTTTGTTAGTTGACTATGTTTAGTTTGGTTTTTAAAATAATACCACGTGTAGAACCTTTCATTGCCTTCCACATTATGTAAAGCTTGTGTCTTAATCACGTACGAGTACTGAGAAATAAATTATGAAACAGAGAAAGGTTTCACTTTTCGTTCGATTTCAGCACACTGTATAAAATTGTTTTTGTTCGTTTTTTTGCTTCGCGTTTTTTTTTTAAACCCTTATTTTACCCAGAATACATTCCGTTAGAAGTATATGCACTGGTTTTGAGTTTTAAGCCACTAAATTTGCTGAAAATGATTCGGTTCTGTTACCAACACGAATTTCGCATTAAAAATATACAATTTCGCATGTAAAAATCTAGGTTTCAAATAGGAAGTGTATTTTACTCTAATGTTTTACAATATTATACCTTGATATTTCTAACGCAGTATCGATTATGTAGCGCATAGGGTTTAGGCTTGAGGCGCCTCCAATCATGGCACCGGCGGAAATTGTCTGAAAACCCGCTTTCGGCAGTTGCGATTTTATAGTGTTTAGACGTTTGGAATTGCAAACTTGTTATTATACGCCTAACGACATTCATGTTTTTAATGAGTATTTATTCAACGTCCCTTTGATTATTATAAAAAAGAATAAAATATGCAGCTATAACCCATAAACCCACCATCAGCATTTGCTCTTTTTTAGCATATTTAGAGGCTTAAAACTCAAAGCTAGTGCATATATCTCTAACAGAATGTATTCTAGCTAAAAGAAAAGTGTAAAAAACGAGACGCAAAAAAAAATTTAAAAACGTTTTTTTTTCTATTTTTTACAGCGTGCTGAAATTGAACAAAAAGTGAAAACCTTCTCTGTTTCATAATTTATTTCTAAGTACTCGTACGTGATAACGACACAAACTTTACATAATGTGGAAGGCAATGAAAGGTTCTACACGTAGTATTATTTTAAAAACAAAACTAAACATAGTCGACTAAAAAACAACAGTTTAGGTCACAGTTGTTCGCGGAAGCATGTTTGGGGATTCTTACAAAGATTAGATCGACGAATAATAAATAGCAGTAGGAATGTCGTTTTACCGACTTGCATATATATCACAATAACAAAACATCGAAACTCTCTTTTGAATACTTTGAGATTGAGAGTGGTTCGAAAACGCAACACACGAAAATCGTCAAATCCCACCATCGGCATTTGATCTTTTGTAGCATATTTAGGGGCTTAAAACTCAAAACCAAGGCAAATACCTCTAACGGAATGTATTCCGGCTAAAAGAAGGGTGTGAAGAGAACGCGACGCGAGAGAAAGAAAAAAATTAAAAATGTTTTTTTTTTTTTTATACAGCGTGCTGAAGTTGAACGAAAAGTGAAACCCCTCTCTGCTTCATAATTTATTTCTCAATACTCGTACATGATAAAAACACAAACTTTGCTTGATTTGGAAGGCAATGAAAGGTTCTACAGGTGATATTATTTTAAAAGCGATACTAAGCATAGTCAACTCAAAATAAAATCCGCAATTTAGGTCACAGTTGTTTGCGGAGGCATGTTTGGGGATTTTTACAATGATTGGAGTGACGAATAATAAATATTAGTTGGAGTGTCGTTTTACCTACTTGCATATATATCACACTAAAAAAAAAGACGCTATCTTTTGAATAATTTGAGATTGAGAGTGATTCAAAAATGCCACACACGACAATCTTCAAAACCTCGTCGTTCTTTCTCGCTTCTTTAAGATTGATACTTTAGACCCATATTGCGGATAAAAAAAAAGCAGGACGCGGGATGGCCAAAAAAACACGCTTTTCGTGTAAGGCTCCTCAAATTATGAGGCGCTGGTGAAATTCAGCCTTCTGCGTTAAGTCCTTATTTCGAACTCTTTTTGTTCGCCTTCCGCCCATTGAAAAGCACGCGGGAAGGGCCTTAGAACGCACCTGGTATCGCTGCGCCGCAGCGTTCTTCCGCACGTCTGCTTTCCTCGCCGTCACCATGGCAACGAACGCCGAATGAAGGGAAGCACGCACGGTACCGCCGCGTGAAGCCAGCAACAGCTGACGCCATTTTACGAACGCCGTCTGCTAGCCAAAGCCGAACGCGGTATGTCAGATCAACCGCCTCCGCCGGTGCTCGATCGCCGTTCGTAAAATGGCGTCAGCTGTTGCTGGCTTCACGCGGCGGTACCGTGCGTGCTTCCATTCATTCGTCGTTCGTTGCCATGGTGACGGCGAGGGAAGCAGACGTGCGGAAGAACGCTGCGGCGCAGCGATACCAGGTGCGTTCTAAGGCCCTTCCCGCATGCTTTTCAATGGGCGGAAGTCGAACAAAAAGAGTTCGAAATAAGGACTTAACGCAGAAGGCTGAATTTCTCCAGCGCCTCATAATTTGACGAGCCTTACACGAAAAGCATGTTTTTTTGGCCATCCCGCGTCCTGTTTTTTTTATCCGCAACATGGGTCTAAAGTATCAATCTTAAAGAAGCGAGAAAGAACGACGAGGTTTTGAAGATTGTCGTGTGTGGCGTTTTTGAATCACTCTCAATCTCAAATTAATCAAAAGATAGCGTCTTTTTTTTAGTGTGATATATATGCAAGTAGGTAAAACGACACTCCAACTAATATTTATTATTCGTCACTCCAATCTTTGTAAAAATCCCCAAACATGCCTCCGCAAACAACTGTGACCTAAATTGCGGATTTTATTTTGAGTTGACTATGCTTAGTATCGCTTTTAAAATAATATCACCTGTAGAACCTTTCATTGCCTTCCAAATCAAGCAAAGTTTGTGTTTTTATCATGTACGAGTATTGAGAAATAAATTATGAAGCAGAGAGGGGTTTCACTTTTCGTTGAACTTCAGCACGCTGTATAAAAAAAAAAAAAAAAAAAAACATTTTTAATTTTTTTCTTTCTCTCGCGTCGCGTTCTCTTCACACCCTTCTTTTAGCCGGAATACATTCCGTTAGAGGTATTTGCCTTGGTTTTGAGTTTTAAGCCCCTAAATATGCTACAAAAGATCAAATGCCGATGGTGGGATTTGACGATTTTCGTGTGTTGCGTTTTCGAACCACTCTCAATCTCAAAGTATTCAAAAGAGAGTTTCGATGTTTTGTTATTGTGATATATATGCAAGTCGGTAAAACGACATTCCTACTGCTATTTATTATTCGTCGATCTAATCTTTGTAAAAATCCCCAAACATGCTTCCGCGAACAACTGTGACCTAAACTGTTGTTTTTTAGTCGACTATGTTTAGTTTTGTTTTTAAAATAATACTACGTGTAGAACCTTTCATTGCCTTCCACATTATGTAAAGTTTGTGTCGTAATCACGTACGAGTACTTAGAAATAAATTATGAAACAGAGAAGGTTTTCACTTTTTGTTCAATTTCAGCACGCTGTAAAAAATAGAAAAAAAAAAACGTTTTTTAAATTTTTTTTTTTGCGTCTCGTTTTTTACACTTTTCTTTTAGCTAGAATACATTCTGTTAGAGATATATGCACTAGCTTTGAGTTTTAAGCCTCTAAATATGCTAAAAAAGAGCGAATGCTGATGGTGGGTTTATGGGTTTTAGCTGTATATTTTATTCTTTATTATAATAATCTAAGGGACGTTGAATAAATACTCATTAAAAACATGAATGTCGTTAGGCGTATAATAACAAGTTTGCAATTCCAAACGTCTAAACACTATAAAATCGCAACTGCCGAAAGCGGGTTTTCAGACAATTTCCGCCGGTGCCATGATTGGAGGCGCCTCAAGCCTAAACCCTATGCGCTACATAATCGATACTGCGTTAGAAATATCAAGGTATAATATTGTAAAACATTAGAGTAAAATACACTTCCTATTTGAAACCTAGATTTTTACATGCGAAATTTTATATTTTTAATGCGAAATTCGTGTTGGTAACAGAACCGAATCATTTTCAGCAAATTTAGTGGCTTAAAACTCAAAACCAGTGCATATACTTCTAACGGAATGTATTCTGGGTAAAATAAGGGATTAAAAAAAAAACGCGAAGCAAAAAAAAAAACAAAAACAATTTTATACAGTGTGCTGAAATCGAACGAAAAGTGAAACCTTTCTCTGTTTTATAATTTATTTCTCAGTACTCGTACGTGATTAAGATACAAACTTTACATAATGTGGAAGGCAATGAAAGGTTCTACACGTGGTATTATTTTAAAAACCAAACTAAACATAGTCAACTAACAAATCAATTTGCGGTTCAGGTCACAGTTGTTCGCGGAGGCATGTTTGGAGATTTTTACAGATTGTATCGACGAATAATAAATAGTAGTTAGAATTTTCTTTTACCGATTTGCATATATATCACAATAAAAAATATAGAAGCTCTCTTTTGAATACTTTGAGATTGAGAGTGGTTCAAAAACGCCACACACGAAAATCGTCAAATCCCACCATCGGCATTTGATCTTTTCTAGCATATTTAGGGGCTTAAAACTCAAAACCAAGGCAAATACCTCTAACGGAATGTATTCCGGCTAAAAGAAGGGTGTGAAGAGAACGCGACTGCGAGAGAAAGAAAAAATTAAAAATGTTTTTTTTTTTTTTTTTTTTTATACAGCGTGCTGAAGTTGAACGAAAAGTGAAACCCCTCTCTGTTTCATAATTCATTTCTCAGTACTCGTACATGATAAAAACACAAACTTTGTTTGATTTGGAAGGCAATGAAAAGTTCTACACGTGGTATTATTTTAAAAACGATACTAAACATAGTCGACTCAAAATAAAATCCGCAATTTAGGTCACAATTGTTCGCGGAGGCATGTTTGGGGATTTTTACAAAAATTGGAGCGACGAATAATAAATATTAGTTGAAATGTCGTTTTACCTACTTGCATATATATCACACTAAAAAAAGAAAGACGCTCTCTTTTGAATAATTTGAGATTGAGAGTGATTCGAATACGCCACACACGGCAATCTTCAAAACCTCGTCGTTCTTTCCCGCTTCTTTGAGATTTTTTTCTCAGGAGCTAATCATGCCAGGACATTAAAATAAAAAGGATTGTTCTTCCTGGAACATGCTCCACAAAATATAAAAAAATTTGAAGCAAAATAAAAAATACGACTGCCACTCGTTGCCTGAACCTGAATCCAAATGAAACCGCCCATATATATATATATATATAAATATATAGAAAAAGAAAGAGAATGTATCTTGGTATTAAATATTTTCTTTCTTATTTTTATAAAATTCCCCAGTCATGTACACATATGTTGTTTTAAATTATAAACTAATTGGGATTAATATTTTTAGTTTTGTTTTGTTTTTAAGCATTTTTTCACTTTAGTTTGACGATGGTTGAGCAGACCTATTCAGGCTCTTGGAATGAGCCTACGTCAATGTACTCTTACTAAAGATCGCTAGCTGTCAAAATGAAACGGCAGCTGGAAGTCCACAACAAATACGACTTCGATGTCTTAAAGTATGGTTGCCCCAAAAAACAATTTGCAGTGTTGCTGTTTTTTTATCGCAAGAAGAATGTAATTATTGCGGAACACTCAGTAACCGACCAAATGTTTTGCTAGTGGTCCAGACCAGATGCAAAGATTTCAAAACATGACGTTGTCTGATTTAAGATATATAAGTGATTTTAAAGAGCCTAATTGGGGACAAAATGGCGGCAGACTAAAGACACGAACACACGGAGAATCATGGTGTCAGTCAGCTATTGAAAACGCCCCCCGTTTTGCGAATTCAAATTTTAAAACAAGCAAATGGGAGGGAAAGTAAACGCACGGGATTTTTTTAGAGTGTAGAAAAGTACTTTTTTCATATGTATATCTTGCACGTGTATTGCATCATATCTAAATCTCGTTGCGTCTCGGAGTCTAATTTTTAATATAAATTTTCATAAAGCCGATCGTAGGTTGTTTAAAACATACAAAGCAGTCCTTTCACGCTAGTAAGGTTAAGCGCTGAAGATTAGTAAAACGTTTGAGGATTGTGCTGGGCCGATATAGGGCCTTTCAGTATTAACATTGATTATTTTTAGCCCTAATTTTTTCCGTTGCAAATATGTACCTATTCTAGTCGTCACAACTATTTTAAAAACAAAGTGCACCCTTGGAGAATAAGGGAGGATTGAAACAAGTAAAGCAACTTACTATTTTTGAATAAACAAGGGGAATACGAAGACGTGACAAAAATTAATTATTAGGTTCAAAACACCTGCTGTGATCTAAGCTGTCAGTTCACGAGGAGCTTCGAAGAAAATATACAAGGAACTCAGAATGCGGTTTTTGCAGAACGCAGGCCGCAGTGTTCCCTTATCTCATCTTGAATTCATCAAACGGAAAGGGCGGGTGCAGTATACGGTACAGTGATTTTGAAGAACGTCAACAAGTGCATTTTTGCAGCGCCTCTTTTTCTTTCTTCTTTTTTTTTTTTCAAAGAAGTGTGTTCGCAAATTGAAGGCCTTTGTAAACTCACGTCTTTCTAGGAGAACGCAAAACATTTTTAATATAGATGGGCTGTCCGACACTCAAATAGAACAAAAATGCCTGAAGTGTTCTCTGATTGGGTAATAAACATGACGGTCGAGAAGCTGAATGTATAAAAAGAACGGAAACCTGAAGCTCTTCATCAGTTCAGTACCGTCGACTAACTCCAACTTCAAACATGGTAGGACTTCTTGACTTTTTAAATGCATTCCCATCCTTTAACTCTCACCATACCTACCGATATTTCCCATTAAATGTATCTAATTCAGAAATAGTTGTCAAATATATCACGCCCAAGACGACAAATACGGAAAATAATTTTTAAAAGAAAATAATGTATTTTTTTTGTTTCTTCTAGCTCAGATACTATATTTGCTTGTAGAAGCCACGTGAAAAAACAAACAAAAAAACGCATCTTTGGATTTGAAAGAGAGCCCCTAATATATGCATACATAAATTACCGTCATGCAAGCTCTCACAGTGCTTATACAATCAAATCTCGTTAATGTGTACACATTCGCTCCCCTTAAAATATGTCACAATGAGATTTATTTATGATGAAACTACAAAAATGCATGTATTTACCCAGTTATCCCGGAAAATGTGTCTATATGGAGGAGCGTGCATGTTAACGGGGTCCATATTTACGAAACAGAACGCTTCTTTTGAAAAGGGCGACATGCGACCAATGTCGGACATGGACTGGGTTCAAGGTTTACCGTGTTCTCCTTTAATTCGCATCAAACGCCTTGCAGTTTCGCACCGTTCTCATCCTGGCTCTGGCCACCTGCGCCTTTGCCGGCTACCTCGGCTACGGCGGCTACGCCGCTGCTCCACTTGCCCACTCCAGCGTCGCCCACCACACCCCATACTTCAGCTACGGCTACGGACAACAAAGCGTCGGACATGGCTATGGTCTGGGCTACGGACTCGGCTATGGTCACGGCCTTATAGGTCATAGATACGGAGGATTCTACTAGAAATGTAAGCATCCGCATAAAACATCAAATACTCTTTTGTGACAAAATTCTCAATTCCTATGTCGCCCCACACTACCGGAATTCGAAACAAATACGATACAACTAAATATCAATATTTATTATATTCAATGAATATAGTAATTAAGAATTCAAGGAAAGCAGGGTGTGGCATAATATTCTCACGCTTCTTGCTCCCTGATTGGTTCTTCGGCGTTGTTATTGGCTCATGCCGCAATCTCATTTGATGTGGAGCGATAATAAGATTGTCATGACCCTCCCTACCCTGCGCCTTTCAAACTGAGTGTCTTTAAACAGAACCCATTATATAATAGCCTTGACAAACTGTGTCGCTTTTTTTTTTTTTTTCAGGAGGAGGATTCTTTTTGGGGCGCCCGCAGTACTCCAAACCATAAAAACTAGGAATTGTTGAAGAAAATATTTATGAAAAACGTTGAATAAACATGATTTTCCACATCACAGCCTTGTCTATTTTCCTGGAATATTATTTTGTCGGCCTTGTTTCCAACAAGACTGATATAATCAGCTTGGATTCGTTTTTTCAGTGAATATATATATATATATGTAGGGGTAGGACATTATTTGGGTAAGTTTAAGACTGCCGCCACGCGGCAAAGTAGAAAGTCTTAGAAGGGTCTATTTTATGCGCTTCGACTTTGCACACTAGTATTAAAATATTGCGGTTGGCCTAACACACAGCATTTTCTGCACGTTAAGAGCTTTTGGGTACACTCTAAAAAAATCCTGTGCGTCTACGTTCCCGCACAACATTTGGAGAGCCAATCACCGCAACTTACGGAGGCAGCTCAGCGAATGACGATGCCGGAACATAAGTTGAGACAAAAAACGCAGTCTGAGTTGTGACATTAAGTAATGCAAAAGGTTACGCTTGCATTTCTTAATGTCACAACTCATGGTGCGTTTTTTGGTCCAAACAAATTATTCGGCATCGTCATTCGCTGAGCTGCCTCCGTAAGTTGCGGTGATTGACTCTTCAAGTAGACGCACGGGTTTTTTTTTTGTGTATGGGATTTACAATCAATCCAGAATTCTACAATATGTAAAGTGAAGACGGTGAAGCAGTCAGGAATACGCAATACGCGTAGTTGATTAACTGTCTTTGACCTACCAGCGCTAATCAATATGTGCGTATTTCCCACTGACAGTAAAATAACCTCTCTGAACCTTAGCTCGCCCGGAGATGTGCCCTTGATCAATTTGTGATGTGTGTGTGTGTGTTTTTTTTTAACAAAGCAATTTTTGTCAAACGATATAAATGCAAAAAACTTGCCATAAAAAATGTATCTGAGGTAAACGTTTCCTTAACTTACAGCGTCGTCTTTTTTACGGCTGTCTTGGAATATAGCTTTTTTTTTATGCTTAGAAAATTTGTTATAAAAAATTCGTCAAATCTACAGTAAGGCGATTTCTCCAGCTCGGTTATACAGCCGGGGGGTGACAATATAGGGAACTCAAGAAGGTAGGACGATGGTAAGACGGGCCGGGGTGTAGGAAGCATACGGAACGCCGTAGAAGAGAGGGGGATCCTCCTTCTCTCTTAAGCGTTCCATCCGCTCCCCCCCCCCCCCCCCCGGCCCGTCGTACCCTCGCCCTAGCTTCTTGAGTTGCAACGGACTGTAGTAGTCACGATAAGATTAATAATTAATTAACATTCATTAATTGGATTTTTAAATGGTGAAAATAAATGTTAGGCTACAATTAGAAACTTGCTGAGCGACATTGAGAATTATTAAATATCTTTTTTAGAAAGACTGATCACGTGGGATGCGGATTAATGCGCTAAAGGTATCAGTCGTGCAATAGACATAAAACTGGCGGTCAGATAATGCGGACGATAAGATACCAAAAACCGCGTTGTAAAGTTATCGCACCGGTATCCTTGAGCCTGCTGCACCAGTGTTAACTTTAGCGCTCCACCAAACTTCCAACGTGGATGTTCTTTCGACGACGTTCACCAAGTTCCGAATTGTAACTATATCTGTTCATTTTCATAAACTCAAAAAGTCATTTGACGTTTTAGTTAATTAGCCGACTTATTGGGACGATAAGCCCCCTATATATAGTATGTCCCCCTAGCCGCATAAGTCACCTGCACAAACCGTATTCGTGTATCTCTCACGGCTTTTTCTAAACAAATCTCTAAAGACTAAAAAACAACACCCCGCATTACCTGATCTTTTGAAACTCATTGCCTAGAGAAGAAGGATGTCCGACCTAATGGTCTTGCATAAGATTGTCAACACAGTTTTTTTTTTTTTTCAGCGCTAATGGTCTGTGCAAACATGCGTGTGCCTCAAGGGCCTAGTCGTTTTGGCTTTGGCTAGCTTTTTTATCCACATTAATAAATTTACACACCAATTCACCGACCACCTGTGTGCAACTTAGTTTCTATTATTTAGGGTGTACTGACTCGCTTTTAATTGCGTTTGTTTTATTAGTCCCGCACATTTCGACATGGTATTGATGTTTTTATATCATGCTGTCGTCTTAAAATTCCTTGTTTGGTTTATTTTTATTTTATTCCGCGACTTTGTTTTTGTGTTGCAGTATTCTCCCATGACTCACAGCACCACTCAGACGATTACCAAAAGCTTTCTTTATTATACCTAATATTTTGAGAATAAACACATACCAAAAAAAGAAGGATAAAAATAAAATCAGTTTTTCATGTTTGAAGTTAACAGTCTTTTGGCTGCAGCTTTTTATATTTATTTCCGTATATATCATTCCTATCTACCTTACTACAACCGACAATATTTAAAATTAATTGACGCTTCGAGGAACTACGTTTCTGGTTTACTGCTCATTGTTCTTCTTTAAAGGGATTGTCCGGTCGAAACCGGAAGTACTTAAGTTTTTGCGCTTGTTACGTCGAGGGAGCCATCATATAGACAAACGTCATTTTTATTTCGATATATAATCTCCCCTTAGTAATTAAACCTGTCATGAGCGTATGTACGAAACTGCACCCCGAATTTCGCCAGTGTCAATGGCTGACATCCGTAACTGCTGTGTGACGTCACAAAACGCAAACATTTGTCGCATGGTCGGGATAACAAGCGTTTTTCGATGGGTGTCTTGTATTCTGTTTCGAAAGATATAGTCTCTTAGGCTGTACCCTACTGAAATACGTTCCTTTTAATGCAGTTTCCAAGCGTGTGCAAAAAAAATCGCACCTTTTAGCAGGATATTACTCGAAAAACGCCATAAGCTTCGAGCAAACGTACGCCGTTTCGCGCAAACAAAACTACGACGGCCACCGATCGAACTAGGAGCGTTTGCAAACCAAAGGATGCAGATTTTGCCCCTGAAGACACCTAGGTATACGACGCGGCATCTGGGTACAGATATAGGCGGAACCACTGGATCGGTGATGAGGCTGCGGGTCGTTCTCTTGGAGGCGATGTCCGCGGGTCGAAGGCAAATGACGAATCGTTCAAATGCATGTCGTCACTTGACTTGGACGAGCTTGATGAATCGTAGCCACGCTAGCTCATTTTCACTCGCGGGTGAAACAGAATCTGGCTGCACGCGTGCTAAATACAACTTTTGGCATCGTTTCCAGATGGCCTAACTGTTGGTTTCGGTTTCGCTGCATAATCAAACCCATTGATCCGATTTGGGCGAGGAGTGTTGTATTGCATTCTATTGTATTTTATTGCACTTATATTACACAGTGCTGCTCGGTGTGCAGGTATTCAGGGAAATGCAGGCGCGAATGTGCCCCGGACACCGACCGGGGAAAAAGAAAATAAGGGGACGTAGTTGAATATCGTTGGCACAGCATCACACCTCAGCTTACGAGCCTTCTGTCTGCTCAGCTCGTAGCTCTCTTCTGTGAGATGATTGCTGCATAAGCGGGATATCGATCTTGACGGGAACCCAGTTCCTACACACGGCGACGATCCATTTTGCTCGTCACTGCACGTCTCGCGGAAAAGTGAGGAACGTCACGTCTCGGCTCGCATGTGCTGCCCGCGGTGGTTGTGGCACCCAACCGCGCAACAAAAATCTAACCCATTCATGAAACAAGTCGAGCGCAACAACAAAAACGAAGAAAGCTGCGGCGTTCACTCGCAGGCAAACGACGAAACAGAAATGTTCGCTTTGCGTTGTGTGACGTCAGAGGTTCAATGTTGCCAACGAAAACAGCGTTTACCCTAGGATGCGATTGGACCAGTATAAATTCAATTACTCATGCAGAGGGGCACATCCAATTCAGATATTGCACGTACGATGCGTCTTGAGGCAATAGCAATGATATTCAATTGTTTTCTCGAATACAAGATTCGACCGGACAATCCCTTTAATACACATTCCAGTGTCAACCAACCAAAACCACAATAAACTTTTTCTTTTTCTAACTTTTTTTATTCTGTGCTTTCTCCTGTCCCTGCAATTTGATATCTGTATTTCTGCTTGTAAACAAGCCAGACGACATTTTTTTTTAATTTCTGAAAAAAAAAGGAGCTCACAAAATTCTATTTGAATGTTCGTCCAAACGTGCTCAGATTAGACGCCAAACGGTAACCAATAATGACGGTATATATCTGGTACGTGACACCACTTCTACCGCCTCCATGGCTTTCAGGTTTCGTTACGGCCTATGGGGCGGATTGTAGAGATTTTCATTTATTTCATTTCATTACCTTAAAGACCCCGTTATGAGTATTACTTAAGGGGTGGGGTTACATATAAAAGAATTTTTAACAAACAATCATGTCGAAAAGTGGTTGACGTCTGTCTCCATGAAAACGGATGCACATGTGATGGCGGCGACGTGGTGGGGAAAGCCGTTCCAGTCTGCTGCTGTCCAAGGACAAAGGGAGGCTAAACCGTTGTAGTGCGGACATGTGGGAGGGTTACTTCAAGTGGATGACCAATGCGCGGAGATATGTTTGATGTGGGGACAATGAAAGGTGCGTGATTGTGCGAGCTGTAGTAAAACTTGTGAAAGAGGGAGAGGCTGGAAGTGCGATGGCGAGGAGAAAGAGGTGTAGGGCCGGATTCTGCCTTTAAAGGTGAAATGCTGATATCATATGAGTAGGCAGAATGAATGACCCTTGTGGATCGATTTCGGACAGATTGAAGTTCATTACTAATATATGCTTGGTGAGGGTTTCAGATGGCAGATGCGTATTCGAGTTATGATCTTGCAAATGACTTGTATGCTAGTAAACGTACGTGCTTCGGGGCACGGCGTAGATTACGTTTAAGAATTCCGAGGAAATCCAACCCCCTCCAGGCATTGCTGAGGGAATCGGGGGGGGGAGGGGGGGGGGGGAGGGGGGGGCCTGAGGCCCGTTCACGTGAGCGCGGGCTCGGCCGCTCGGCCGCCGCTCTCATAGCAGGCGTTGCCATAGAGGGAGGGCGACGCGGTCGCTTCACGATAGCGCGCGCATGGCCGCCACTTACGTGTCAGGCGTTGCCGGAGGGGTGTGGGGGGCTGCGGCCACTTCTGCTCCTCTCAGCGCCGAGGAACATGGCGGCGCCTGAGGCCTCTATATCGTCGAAGGCCGCAACCTCGGCAGTAGCAAAACGTGGCCGTCCACGCCAGTACACCGCAGACGAACTAAGGGAGCGGAAGAACGACATTCATGCTTTCGCGTTCATAACTCATAAGAAGTGCTAAGGTGTCCTCGGGTTTGTTTTAGCAGTTAATGCCTTCGACGTTATTTCGTTAATGTTCCCCTGTTTTTCTAGCTGCACCAACTGCGCCCGTATAACGTCGGCATGTTGCCTAGTCGCATCATTTTTGAGATTACAGTAGAATTGCGAACGAAACGTTAGGCTGCAAACGAGCTGGTGTAAGATTCTGCATCGTGAAGTTTTCTATTGCCTCCCTGAAAGTAATCGCTGCTGTAAAGAATGACTATGGCGCCCCCATTGTCAGCACGTTTTAGCACAATGTCATATTTTCCGCTAAGGGACCTGAGGGCCCTCCGTTCTGGAGCGGAAAGGTTGTAGTGAATGGGCTGCTTTTTTCCAAAAGCCGCCACGATGTCTTTCTGAACAGCATTATTAAACATGTATAATTGCTTGTCCCTGCCCAATTAGGGAGTCCAAACAGTCGATGTGAATTGAAGAGTAGACGCGCCTTCCCATGGCCTGTCGAAAAAAAAACTCCCGAAGTGAAAGGTGGTGGGAAAAATTATCTAGGCCTTGGAGCAAAGAATATGTTTGATATCGGTCTGTTGTGAGGCAGAAGTTGAGTCCCCGCGAGAGGAACGGCGACTCCTGGGTGGACTGTTTTGTGATTGTTGAGTTAACCATGTTAGTGGATTCAGGAATACAATTCTGCGTAAAAAAGAAGTGCCATAAATATTGCCAAATGCTGAAAAAAAAAAAAAAAAAGTTTTGAGAACAAAAAAAAAAAAAAGTAAGCCCACTTTGTGGATTGAATTTGGGTCCGCTGCATATGAAGCAGACACCTTGCCAATAAGCTATGCTATCGCTTCAGAAAGTCGTTTTGACCATTCGTTTCATACGAGACCCACTAAGTTTCGCGTCGGACCCGTTGCTCTCGGGCAGGGGGCGCAAGCGCGTCCGCAAGACACGACCATGTTATGCTGGCAGCACTATCCAGGCGGCGCTGTAACGTTCGATTTTGCACGTGCCACGTTCGAAGGCAAGCATCTATCAGCACCTGTAGACGCGCGATAACAAAATGTTTAAAAAAAGAAAAACTAAAATAAAAAAAAAATTATATAGCTCGCGGCCTCAGCGTTTCGATCAGCTTTATTATTTTATTGCGCTCTTTCATAGCTTCCGTGAGCCCGTGTGTTTCACTTTACGTGATAGCGAAGCTGAACCTACTTGCAAAAACATGTTCCCCCGAACGATGCTCGCACTGCACGAGCGCGCTTGCTTGGAAGGGACACTGCAAGCTCGGAGTTTGCTCTTCTATAGCCTCTGCTACGCTGGCACTTTGAATGGAACGGAGTATAGAAAACTGTAGTGGGGAAGCGTATTCACTCATGTTCGAAAAGCGAGCCAAATATTCTATTTTGCTCGCCTGGAGCGCTGCTCAAAACTTGAGAGCTATGGGCCCATAGGCCCGTAGCTCTCAAGTTCTGAGCAGCGCTCCAGGCGAGCAAAATATAGGCCCATAGCTCTCAAGTTTTGAGCAGTGCTCCAGGCGAGCAAAATAGAATATTTGGCTCGCGTTTCGAATATGCGTCAATACGCTTCCCCACAGTTCTTTATACTCCGTTCTATTCGAAGTGCCAGCAGTGCAGAGGCTACAGAAGCGAGCTGCGAGCTTTCAGCGTCCCTGCCAAGCACGCGCGCTCGTGCAGTGCAAGCATCATTCAGAAGTATGTGCGTTTGCGAGTAGCTTCAGTTTCGCTATCACGTGAAGTGAAATATACGTGCTTGCGGAAGCTATGAAAGAATGCAAAGATGAAAGGAATGTTCAATGGCACGCTGCAACCGCGAGTTTTTATTATTTTTTTTTTTTTAGCCTTTTTTAGAAGTTTTGTTATTGCACATCTACAGATGCTGACAGATGCTTGTATTTGAACGTGGCACATGCGAAATCGAACGTTACAGAGCCACCTGAATGGTGCAGCCAGCATAACATGGTCAGGTCTTGGGTAAGTATTCCGGACGCGCTCGCGCCCCCTGCCCCAGAGCAAGGGGTCTATGGTTCCCTCTCCCGACGTAATTACCTTGCGAAAAACAAGTTCGATGGTGTTTGTAAAAAGCATGGTGGGGGCTTGAAATCAATGCGCTCTAAAACCAACACTGCCAACACCGTCAAATTCGAAGTTATCACATTAGTCTTATTTCCGTCGATGAGAAAACCTTTGTTGATGTCATAGTCAGCATTCGGCCAATCGTGGCAGGCCAACCGTTGCAACGCTTTCTATCGATAAAGCGCACAATATCATGGCATATGGAACTAATCATGCACATATTTTAATCGTTTTAATCTACCATGTGATGTCAAGCAGACGAATAAAGGCTGCTCCAGCTTCATGCCCCGAGTGGCTAACGCGTTTCAGCTCGGAGCGAAAGCTTGCACTGGGAACCTCCTGGGGGGCTATGTTGCGCTGTTTGGACTCCCAGGAGACTAGGGAGAAGGAAGTGACGTCAACAACGCAGCAAATGCAGATTGGATGTTGATTTTTTTTTTCTTCTGTCAACATCCAATCTGCGTTTGCTGTAGTCGTTGACGTCACTTCCTTCTTCCAAGTCTCCTGGGAGTCCAAAAAGCGCAACATAGCCCCCCAGGATTCGATCCCCGCCCGTTTCGATCTGGATGGGTTTCGTACCGGCAAGCGTTCGTGTGATCACTACTGCGTGATGCACGTTAAAAACTCCAGGTTAGCGGTTGTACTGCACTGGCTAAATTTCTCATCTACAGCTAAGAGACCGATTACCCGTTGAGACGCATCTCCATCAAGGCTGAATAAACATACAGAGCAAACCAATTTTATGCCTACCGACGGTCTGCTTTCCCTGCCGAGGGTCTGTTCCCACGGAAGCGTTTCTCACGGCAGGCGGCTGAGGCGGCCTCGGGATCTCAGCAGACGTCTGAACAGCTGCGTCGTGTGTGGTTGCTCGGGGACCGCAACGGCAGCAGTGCTCGCGAGGCTCACGAGGTGCGTCGCCCTCGAAGCAGCACAGGTCTTCAACCGGCTCATCACCCTGGAAAACCGAAACTTCTGATAAAAACTCTGCTGTAAAGACCGTTCACGAAAATAGGAGCGCCGCTTACCAAAGTTCTGCGACGTTTCAGCGTTGGTTCGTTCGCTGGGGGGATGGTAGGCTTCGTCGCGGGGGGCAGTCGAAGACTAGGAACTGCGTCCGGCTTCAGGAGAGCTCTCGGCATCGTCTGCCCGGCATCACGCAGGATACTTCTGATGCAACGGTAGTCCCGATTCTCGTCGAAATGCTCGGAGCATACGCGCACGTCTGTCTTCCCAGGGTCCCTTCCGATCCTCCGACACCACTCACTCCTGAGTGGTTCCTCGAGCGGTAGGCGATGGTAAGTGAGACTTTTGCCTCGGATACGTAGACTTTGCAAGTCTCGGTTCGGGCACAGCAGAACACAACACGCAGTCGGCATCGCCGGCGGCCGCGGCGGGCAGTCGAAGTCGAGTTCGAGGTCGAGACACGAGGAACGATAACGATACCACGATACTACGGACCACGACCAACAGACTCCGTCGAAGGAGGGAAAGACAAAGCCTCCGGGTTGCTGAGGTTGCTCGTATAGCCGCCGTAGGCGCCTCGGACGTCGACGGGTGACGGCGACGGCAAGTTTTGTTGACTTGCGGTAGATGGCGCCACAAATAATTTATACCCTTTTATCGCTAATATTAGGCTTTTGAAGCATTTCTGCATGCCTAAACAACAAGATTTTTTAAACTTAACCTTAAATCGAGCTTACAATTGCCCAACACTATCACTTACAAAAACCACTCCGAATGACGTCACACAAAAGATTCCATTTGCGGCCACCATGTGGCCGCAGGTTGGGAAAAAAAGGGTTTTTTATTTTGCGATTACGCAGCGAAATATAGATATTTCGGGGTATGGTGGCACGTTTTCTCTTACTTATGCCGAAGTTAACAATAAAAAAAATACAAGCTGCACATTCGTTCAGTGTTAAAATCATTGCACCGCCCCTTTAAAAAAGCCGTCCCAGGCCTATTTTATATGCTATTGAAACTTAATAAAGAAGGGAACCCAGGCTGTCTCATTTTATCTGGATCAGGAGCCCTCACCGAAACAATATCTAGCTACATTTCCAACTTGATGAGGAACATCCCACCCAGCTTCCCATCGTACATCCAGGACACACCCCACCACCTTAGATAAATTTATAAAATTACTATTCCTAAAGATACGTTCCTTGTTACGATGGACGGGTCGTTATTTACAAACATCCCTCGCAACGATGTCATAGAAGCCCTTCTGAATGCGTTCGACGCTCAAATATCTGATGATTTACCGGATAGCCATGTTGTGGCTGCTTTGTCGCGTCTGCTGCTTGAGTTAAACAGCTTTGAATTTGATGAAAGTTTCTTTCTTCAAACTAACTGTTCTGCAATGGGAACAAAGATGACACCTACACTGTTAGCAAGTCCCGTGTATTTGGTGAATATTTGGGGTGAACAACATGCTATTTACGCAAATTACTATACATTTACACGTTGAGTAACGGATAATTCGTTCAAAAATCATGCGAGGTTCTAAAAAACATTCTTTGGATGGATCATACAAGCATAACCGGGTAGCCGACCTCGAAAACACGCATCACCCCCGGTGACGACCGCAGCACTGCCAGTTATCGAAGCACCGGAATGCTTGCGGACACACCTAGAAAGGACCGTGGAGACTAATGCCGCGGAAAGAAACATGTCTCGGAGACAGATATGCACCAAAAGCGATTACGGCATGTCGCGGGACGGGGCGAAGCTCGCGCTTACCGTGCTCGCTGCCATTGATTCTGGTCGATGGCAATGTGGCTTCTCTCATGTCGCCCATGTTTGCATTTATTTTAGGGGTCTTGATAATTGTTTCTTACACACCACAAATAAAGTTATCGGTCTAATTACTCGTTCTAAACAGTTAAGATAAATATAAAGAGCGTGCCCTCGATCTGAACGCGTGACATTGCAGTTGGTTTCGTTGTGGCTTCAACCATTCAAGTGCAAGCGAAGATGCCGCCGCTTCCCATGCACCCTCCACAGAATTTACGACGTTCCGTGGTGGCCGCCTTATTAAACCTTTATACCAATATTGCTGCATCTGTAGGTCATCTTTAAGTTAGAGCTGACAGAGAAAATCTGGCCACGGCGCAACGCCGATGTACGCTGGAAGGTAGAGCCGGTTTGCTTTCGTTGTTTTTGTTTGGTCGGAGAAAATCTGGCAACAACGCACATTTAACATGGCGCCGGTATTGTTTCGGTTGGACGGGAATGGGGTAAGCTGCTCGGTTTGCGAGCACATGTAGCGAAGACGTGACCGGAGAAGTTCCCCTGTGATGTTCCCGGTAAACGGAAAGTATCATTCGTAATCGTCATGTGTGCAATTAAAGTGAAGGGAGTCAGAGGGTCCACGAGTGCGCAACCATAAGCCAAGGTTCACGACAGCGCTGCGTTGACTTCGGCGATCTCGTTCTGTTTGGTGCAAAACGGCGATGCGAAAAAGAGCTGAAACGTTCGTGGTGTGTGGTGCGGTGCTTGGAGGTAGAAAGCCACACTAACACGGAGCGCAAATTGGTTGTTGCGGGGAGAGGTTCAACGGGTTCAGTCCCGTCGTCGTCAGCTTATCCGGTTCAGCTGGTCCGGGAGGACGCATCGAGCGTCTTTAAAAGTAAATCTTCCTTCGTTTCGTTTCAAAATGTGGAAGTATCCCGACGCATACCGTGAGTAAAAAGCTGCGGCCGTTTTCAACAAAATTACGTCGTTTTAATTGAACAATTGACTTCGGATTGTTTTCCTATATCTGCCGTTTTTATGCTTTGTGTTGTTCGACTGCGTTTGCACACCGACGTGTTTGCACAGCGACGCACACCGCTCGAGTAGATGATTCGGTCCTGGAAACAACCGGTTATACAGAATTTCAGGGAAACCTAAGTCACCACCGTTTCATGTAAATCTCGTGTGAGTTTGTTGCGCTCATCATGCGGTGTGAATAAATAGGGCAAGATTTCCTACCTGCCCACAGATTCATGAACTGAGACCATTTTTTACGTAGTTAACATAGTGCTTTCTCTTTATTTTGGAAAGAGGCGTTGGTGCATTTATTATGGTACAATCACTTGAGAGTTGAGAAATTGGGGAGAGCGAGCAAGCTTTCCCAACTTTGTCTCAGTTTCAGTATGCATACGTACTAGCACGTACAAACTGCTCTAAAGCAGGACAAAGACAGGGGAAGTCAGGACGGTGCGGACTCCGTGTTTCGCGCTTTTCGCAAGGTGACTGGGTAAATACTTTTGCGAGGTATGCGGAATATGCAAACGATATGTCCGACGTTTGCGTCTCTCCAGCGAAACGAATAAGATGATCTACAAAGGCGCAATCACAAGCCAAGATTTACGATAACAGTGCGTTTGCTTCGGTGGTTCCTGTAGTTGTATTTTACCCTGCTCTCTGCAACACCGTGTCGTGACGAAGAGCTGGAACGGTCACGGTTTGTGCTGGCCTACCGGTTGACAGAAACCCGCATCGCCCGCATCGGCACCGAGTGCACTTGGGCTGTTGATGCTCAAGTTTTTTATCCCCGGATTGTCGCCAGCTGATCCTGCTGCTCAACTGTGAGGAAGCGGCGAGAGTGACCTCTGAAGTAAATGTAAATTCTCATTCATCCAGTTAGCCGGTGTCAAAGTGTGGAAGATGTCCAACGTGTACTGAGGGTGGGAACTACGAGCGTTTTGCCTTGCTTTTGTAACCGAAACCACAGCAGCGATATAACTGCCTTGCGTACTCCAAAATAACGGACGCAGTAAGTTTCAACAGGTCGAGTACGTCACCGCGGGGATGTAGGCGAGACGGTGCACACTGTTTAAACGCTAGTAGCATCCACGAGTGGTACCAGGAAAACGGCGTCAACAGAGAATGAGCTCGCGATTCAGCATAATTCAGTGCCGCGGGCCCGTGAATCTTAAAGTTCGGGGTGGTGACGGTATAAAAAAAAAGAAAAAAAAACGCATCAGCGCAACACCAATGATCACGAATAACACCGGCCACAAACACCCGAGCCCCACCACTCCACTCAACAGCGACACGACATACGACAACAAACTGCATCAAAACGCCCCAAAAGTGAAGGCGTCTGCTTCCGTACTGCATCTAGCGGAAGTGAAGGGTTGGGCGGATGTCCTTCACAAGAATATATAAAAATGCCTTGTGCAAGGATTATTTCCATTTAATATTGAATGCATAATAATAAAATCCCAATAATTTGTTTTGTTTTTATGTGATTTAAGCTAATCGGACTGCTCATAAAACTGGTCTAGCATGAAAATAACAAAAATTTGAACTTTTTCGTGACCGGTTTAATACTTATTGTTAATAGATCGTTATTTTTCGCAACGGACTAACAGTATATATTTTGCCTCCATACGTTTTAAATGCAAACAGTTCTTACATACGGCTCTCCATTGCGCCGTGTTTTGTGTCTTCTTCTATAAATCTGTAACGGTCAGCGACCAAAGAGCTCACCCGCACATGTCAAGCTTATATACGCCGCGGGCAGAAAAGCATGTTGAGTAGGAAGTGTTGGGCGCAGTGTCGTTGTTGTGTTTGTGTATAGGTAGGTGTTGTGTAATCACTCGTGTTGTCTGCGATGTATGTATGGTTTCTGCCTACTCGTGATCTGTCGCAACGTATTATCAGACTCGTTTTTTTTTTTGTTTATAGGCTGCTAGAAATCTCGATAGGTGGCGCAAGTTACCGCCCGATTTAAAATACTTTGCTCGAGTTATTTGTTTATATAAGCTCGGCATTCGTTTTTCTGTCTAGCGGCTCCGTCGTAGCTACCGACGCCGCCGACGCACGTACGTACTATCGGAAACAATATGAGCGTGAACGCGCCTCCGCGGCGACAAGCGGAGGCGCGTTCACGCTCATATTGTTTGCGATAGTACCTTTGCACGTAGCTACGTCCGCCGCTTGGAGACTGTTTAGTGTGTATAAAATACATCGAACGAAAACAAACGCGTCCTGTGTACTCTCAATTCGGCTGAGAGGCGCGCAGTTCGCTGGGCTCGTCTCTCGCCTGTTCTCGGCTGCTGGCCGCCATGTTTCATGACCAACACGCTCAGCCGTGTTTCGCGGAAGGCATACAAGGAGTATCGTGTTAAAGTTTACCCGGCACATCATGTGCAGACGAATAACACACATGGCTGCGTGTAAAACGAACACGTTTGGACGTGTCCGCTATGGGACAACGGTTTACACGTCTGGGCGTGTTATTTTTTCTAACAGTGTAACTACGTAATATTTCACAGCAAAGATGTTTGTGGCTAGGGTTACGTGGATTTTTCGTATACGTCAACAGAAATTGCAGCTCCCTCTCCTTGTTGTCGTTCCAAGCGCTTGCGTTTCTAGTTCGTTCCGATCACTTGGGGGTGGCGGTCCCGTCGCGCGTTCTACTTTCCGTCGGGTGACGGTTCCGTCACGCGTGTCTTGTGTCCCGCGACTCCTCAGGGCGGCAATAGTCGTCCACGCGAATGTATATAAAAAACTAAAAAGACAACTTGCCGTTCCCCATATTCATTTTCACTTCTCTTCTCTCGTCGTAATGGGGAAGCCGAGAATAGTCCAGAACAGCGAAGAGCAACACGCCTGCAAAGAGCAACGGCGGGAACGGCAACGAGAATGTCAACGGCGGCGGCGGCCGGCAAACACCACCGTCTGTGACGTGTGCTAAACAATTTCGATGGTCATCCATAATCACAGAGGGGAATGGCTTGTAATTTTTATGGAAACTTTAGAATCCAACTCTTTGTCATCCCGTTCACTCAAAACAAGAGGTTCTCAAGTTCATAATTGCTTTTAATTTAGCGAACCCCTCCATTTGTTTTACACATAGTTATTCAAAATCTAAAATTACCTTTTTAGGCACGAGTCCTCATTGGCTTCAATTTGGCCACTCAACTGTAACAAAAAACGACGTATCGTCAGAAAAAATCGCACTACGGCAGCTGCCACCCACGGCCCTGCAAAAGCAGCGTACCTTACACCGAGGCTCATAAGTTTAAACATACATGTTGAAACAACAACAATTTTAAATCAAACATCCATCAATTACCGCAAGTTTTTAAAGAAGCGCAGTATCCGGAAAAGATCATAGACGATGCTATCAATAAGGCACCGGCCTTTGATCGTGACAACTTGCCAAGTGTGTTGAGCCCTCAGACAGAGAAGCTTCGGGCGAACCTCATACTAACTTTTAGCAATAAGTCTCCGAACGTCGCACCCCCATTAAGGAAACGTTCTAAAATATTACAGCAAAGTGAACGCCTCGCAAGAATTATTCCTTCTGTTTGTCGAGAAATCTACAGACGCTCAAGCAATCTTAGGCACGCCATAGTTAGGTCGAAGATAACTTACACAGAAAGCCCTGGCAGTTGCCCTTAACAAAATGTGATCTGTGCAAACACGTGACACCTAAAACCACTGCAGAGAGTGCGAATTCCGATTTCTCCTGCATAATTCACGGGAACATAAACTGCGGCAAACGTAATGTGATATACCTCCTGATATATAGAACCTGCGGAAAGCAGTACGTGGGCCAGACCAGCACTGCTCTTCAATTTAGATTTAACAATCACAGAGCACGTGTAAAATTATTTAACCTACTCCACCTTTCTAAACATATGGCTTTGCCGAAACACACGATTGACAAACTGGATGTTATATGTTTACAATATAATTTTAAAAAAGCAGCCGTGATCGCCAGCAGAGAAAATCCAATATCATTTTCAAATTTAATTGAATCCGAACCGGCATCAATGAAGATCCCAGTATAATGTCTTCTATGCATGCAATAATCATCCTCGATTCACCTGTAACGGAGTGACTGTAGCTAATCAAATCCTATCAGTTCAGTCCTTGCCTTTCTCCATGTACCTTTCCCTATTATCCGTCGACGGCGTAAGGCTCGTTCACACACTTAAAACCGAATAGGACCGGCTGAGACGAGACCTGTTTATAAGCCTCTGCGACGGGTTAGGACCTGTTGCGCAACAGCTCATCTGGACAGAGGCCGTCGTAAAAGGCTTCAAAACCTGTCTTTTCGCGCTCGGTCGCAAATGTGTGAACGGGCCTTTAGTGACGACAAGTCAACGGGCCATGACCTTCGGCGATCATTTGCCCCCTGTTGCTCCTTTCTGAATGTTCTAGGACTGTCCTTTACATTAAAAACTGCGTGTAGTTTTATTTTCTTTTTTTTTAGGCAAGAGATTTATCTATGAGTGCTGGCCGAGGTCTGGCCCACTCCTGTAAAGGATTTACTGTAGCTATTTCAATCCTATCAGTTTAACCCCTGCCTTTTCTTGTGTACCTTTCCCTATCACCCCTCTACGGCTTGGTGTCTCCGAGTCAACGGGCCACTACCTTCGACAGGCATTTGACACCTATTGCTCTTTTTTCAAAAATCTGGGACAGGGGTTTATATTGGTAACTGAATGCGTTTTTCTTTTTAAACATGGAGATTTTCTTTGCACGTTGGCCGAGCGTTTACGTGGCTCACTGTGTGCGCTTTCTTCCTTTTTTTAAGTAGGCTGATTCTTTTTGAGCGTTGACCAAGCGTAATTGCTTTTCGCCGACTAGCATACTTGTGGACTTAGGTAGTTTGATATGCCATGTGAGACGTGACGTCACCCAGGTGTGTAAACCGAAACGATTCTGTAACCAAGTTTAGCCGAAACTTAGGCTCACTAAATGCTTTAAAACTCCACCGACGCTTCGAAGTGCGACTTCATTACCTTATATTCGTCGGCATCCTACACTATATTTTCTTTGCTGATCTAGGTATATAAAAAAATATCGAAATATATAAATAGACAGAAAGAACTAGAGAGAGAGATAGAGATAGAGAATATGAACAAAATGTAATGGCGCAAACGAACTGGTGTACATTGCACATGGTTGAAAAAACCCCGAGACTGCGGGTAAACGACACGGCACTAAAAAGTCTCTAGAGACTTTTTAGTGTCGTGTCGTTTACAGAGAATATCTTGTTATTTAAATATTGGTTACTTATTTTTATAAAATTCCCCAGTTATGTATGCGTATGTTTTCTTTTCTTTTTAAATTATGCACTAATTGGCTTTTTTTTCTAATTTGCTTTGTTGTGAGCATTTTTTACACTTTAGTTTGACGATGGTTGTGCACACGTATCTAGGCTCTCGGAACTGCCCACGCCAATGTAATTTTACTAGTGATTCCTATTTGGCAGAATAAAACGGCAGCTGGAAGTCACACCAATCAATTACGATTTCAACTTGTTAAAGCATGGTTGTCCCCGAAAACAATTTACGGTGTTTTCTTATCACAAGGAATATTCAAATCATCGACGAACCCTCAGTGACCGATTAATTGTTGGGCTAGTGGTCCATCCCAGGTATCAGGTTTTCAGAGCTTGCCGTTATCTAATTTAAAGTATATACGAGATTTTTAAATTATTTCTTTCGTGAAAAAATGGCGGCAGACCAAAGCCGCGAATACACGGAGAATCATGGTGTCAGTTATTGGGAACGGACCCCGTTTTTCGAACGAAAAGTTTAAAACAAATCACATAATTTTCGAATAAGATGACGGCTAGGTCTAAAAGTTTGTCATATAAGGAGGACGGCTAGCTTTACATTTCAACTGAAATTGATCGTTCGGCAACTCAACGTTTGTTTTTGCAATAAAGAAATTGTTTATTCAATTACACACTGCAGAAGCCCTTATATATTGAGATTTCTCGGCGTACCTACGGCAGCGTCTCTTCATTTCATACACTTCTGATTAAAAAAAGCTACATGCTCACGCTAGATACTAAAAGCGTAAATAACTTAACGTCTAAATCTGGAAGAAATGGCCAATCACAGCAATGGCCGTTTAAAAGATCGATGGCACTTACAATGTGTAAAATCTCCAAGAATATAAAAACCCATTTGCCTGAACAGGGTATACGCCACTGCTGAGCACACCTTGGCTATAGAAACTTTAGCTTTAGCGAGATAATTAAAAGAAGGTTTATTTATTTCCTCACCCCAAGCAATGTGAGCCAGGCAAACGCAAATCCAGCACAGCCGCCTTCAACTGCATCGCGAAAGGGGCTTTTCAGGGTGTTGGAGACTGTACTTGTAAAATTAATTCGAGGTTATCTACAGCATCTGCTCATATTTTTCAACAACGCATAATACGGCACTGTAAATATGGACTCACGGGAAATCCCGCACTTCATATTGGAATTGAGAATGCGAATCACACGCCAAATGTATGTGCAATTTTAACTGAAGCCCATCTAACACACGTTGTGTTGCTTCACCACGTATGACAATATATTTGTAAAATAACACGGTTTCTTGGATGACGATCTAGACCCCGAAAAATTAATTTTTGTTGCCTGCCACAATAATTCAGTTGAAATAACGAGAAAGTACTTCTTTTACATTTATATTTTGTACACGCATTGTATAATATCTGAAAGCCTTTGTCTCTGGGGGCTAATTTTTTTATTTGCTTTAATAAACATTTTTATAAAGCCGATAGTAGGTTGCTTAAAACATACCAAGCAGTTCTTTTACGCGAGCAATTTTAAGCGCTTAATATTAGTAAATCGTTTGAGGTTAGCGCTGGGCCGATATAGGAAATTTGAGCATTAACATTCACTATTTTTAACACTACATTTTGCACCGTTGAAAATATGTCCCTATTCTAATCTTCACGACTATATTAAGAAAAAAAACGGTGCGCCCTTGGAGACCAAGGGAGAATTAAAAACACGTTAATCAACCTATTTTCAAATAAACAAGGGGAATACGGAGAACGTGACAAAAATTAATGATTAACTTCAAAACACCTGCTGTGATCTGAGCTGTCAGTTCCCGACGAGCTGCAAAGTAAGTATGCAAAGAACACAGAATGTGGTTTCGCAGAACGCAGGCAGCAGTGTCCCCTTATCTTTCATCTTGAATTCATCAAACGGAAAGGGCGGGTACAGTATAGGGTACAGTGGTTTGGAAGAACGTCAGTAAGTGCATTTTTGCAGCGCCTCTTCTTTCTTTTTTTTTTTTTTTTGCAAAGAAGTATGTCTGCGAAGCGAAGGCCATTGTAAAATCGCGTCTTTCTAGGTGAACGCAAAACATTTTGTAAAATGGATGAGCTGTCTGACATTCAAATATAACACAAATGCCTGAAGTGTTCTCTCATTGGATAATAAGCCTGAAGGTCGAGACGCTGACTGTATAAAAAAACCGGAAAACTGAAGCTTTTCATCAGTTCGGTACCATCGACTAATTCAAACTTTAAACATGGTAGGACATTTTATATATTTTTTTAAATCAATACTACATTTTGACTACCTACCTATATATCTCACTAAATTGATCTAATTTAGAGATAGTTTATAACTATATCACGGCCGGCTAAAACTACAAAAACGTAAATTAATTTTTAAATGAAAACAATGTATTTATTTTTTTGGTTCTTCGAGCTCAGAAAATATATTTGCTACTAGAGCCCGTGTAAAATACGCCTCCATATATTCGAGAGAGAAACGCTAACATATGCATACATAAATTACCATAATGCTAGCTCTCACAGTGCTCATACAATCATGTCTCGTTAACGTGTACACCTCCGCTCCCCTAAAATTTTGTCATAATAAGATTTATTTATGATAATACGAAAACAATTAATAATTTACCCAGTTCTTCCCGAAAATCGTGTCTATATGAAGGAGTGTGCATGTTAACGGGGTCCATATAGACAAGACAGAACACATATTTTGAGAAGAGCGACATGCGACCAATGTCGAACATGCGCTGGGTTCAAGGTTTAGCGTGTTCTCGTTTAATTCGCATCAAACGCCTTTCAGTTTCGCACCGTCCTCATCCTGGCTCTGGCCACCTGCGCCTTTGCCGGCTACCTCGGCTACGGCGGCTACGCCGCTGCTCCACTTGCCCACTCCAGCGTCGCCCACCACACCCCATACTTCAGCTACGGCTACGGACACAGCGTCGGGCATGGCTATGGTCTTGGCTACGGACTCGGCTATGGTCACGGCCTTACAGGTCATAGATACGGAGGATTCTACTAGAAATGTGAGCATCTGCAGAAAACATCAAATACTTTTTTGTGACGAAATTCTCAATTCCTTCGTCGCCCAATAACAACCGGAATTAGCCACGAATACGATAGAACGAAATATAAATATCTAAAATAATCGATGGATATAGTCACTGAGAACTCAAGAAACGCAGGGTATGGCACATTATTCTCACGCTTCTTGCTCCCTGATTGGATCTTCGGCGTTGTTATTGGCTGATGACGCAGTCTCATGGGTTGTGGAGCGATAAGAAGATTGTCATGACTCTCCAGACACTGCGCTTTTTAAACTGTGAATAACGTTTAACACAATGTATTAAAAAATAGCTTTGATAAGCTGTGTCGTTCTTTGTTTTATTTTTTCAGGATGAGGTTTCGTCTTGGGGCGCAAGCAGTACTCCCTACAATAAAACTTGCAATTGTTGAAGACATTCATTTATGAACCACGTTCAATAAACATGATTTTCCACATCACAACCTTGTCTATTATGCCGGAATAATATTTTGTCGGCCTTGTTTCTAACCAGGCTGATATTATCAGCTTGGACTCTATTTTTGAGTGACTATATATATATATATATGTGTGTGTGTAGGGGTAAGACATTATTTGGGTAAGTTTAAGACTGCCGCCACGGGGCAAAGTAGAAAGTCTTAGAAGGGTCTATTTTATGCGCTATGACTTCACACATTAATATAAAAATATTGCGGTTGGCCTACCACACAGCTGTATAGTTAAGAACTTTCCGATACACTTAAAAAATGCCCGTGGATCAACTTTCCCGCACAACACTCGGAGAGCCAATCACCGCTTACGGAGGCAGCTCAGCGAATGACGATGCCAAAACATAAGTTTAGACAAAAAAAAAACCAGGCTTTGTTGTGACATTAAGGAATGCAAAACGTCACGCTTGCATTGCTTAATGTCACAGCTCAGACTACGTTTTTGGTCTAAACATATGATTCGGCATCGTCATTCTCTGGGCTGCCTCTGTAAGTTGCGGTGATTGACTCTCGGAGTATTGTGCGGGAAAGCAGACGCACAGGGACTTTTTTTAGAGTGTATGGGATTTACTTTGGATCCAGAACTCTAGGATATGTGAATTGAAAACGGTGAAGCAGCCAGGAATAAATAATATGCCTAGCCGATTAACTGTATTTGAGCTACCACCGCTATTGAATATGTGCGTATTTCCGACTGGCAGTATAATGATCCCTCTTAAGCTTAGCTCGCCAGGAATATGCCCTCAAACACTGTGTTGTGTTTTGTTTTTCTATAAATAAAGCTATTTGGGTCAGATTAAAAAAAAAATGTATATAACTCGCCATCAGAAACATGTATATGAAATAAACGTTTCCTTAACTTACAGTCTGGTACTTTTTACGGCTGTGTTGTTATATAGGAATTTGACGACATGATGGCGCTTAAGACAAGGACAAAAGGGGAGACTAGACAACACGGAGCGCTAGTCTAGTCTCCCCTTTTGTCCTTGTCTTAAGCGCCATCATGTCGTCAAATTCCCAGTACCAACTAGCCCAACAATCTGCATTGATTTGTTATATAGGTTTTTTGTATGCTCGACGAATTTCTAGTAAAGAAGTCGCTAAAGCAACAGTAAGGCGGTTTCTCCAGGTGGGATTTGCGGCCACGGGAACAACATATAGGGTACCAATAGTCACACTAAGTTGAATAATTAATTTACCTTCATTAATTGTTTTTTTTTTTTCAATTCGTGAGAATAAACATTAGGTTACTATTAGAAACTTGCCCTGCAACATTGAGAATTATGAAATCAGTATTTTTTTAGAAAAACTGATCACGTTGGAAACGGATTAGTACGCTAAACGTATTACTCGTGCAACAGACATAAAGCGGGCGGTGAGATAATGGTCAAGATAAGGCACCAAAAACCACGTGGTCACTTAATCGCACCGCTATGCTTGCACCTGCTGCACGAGTCGTAACTTCAGTGCTAAACCGCGCTGCCAACGTCATTGTTATTTTGATGACGCTCACCAAGTTTTTACTTGTAGCTATATATGTTTATTTTCCCGAAAGCAAAAAGTATTTTACATCTTTAGTTAATTATCCGACTTATCGTAACGATAAGCCCCTATATTATGTCCCCTTGGCCGCATAAGTCACCTGCACAAACCGTATTCGTGTAGCTTTCACGTTTTTTTTTTTTTTCGAATCTGCAAAGCCTAGAAAATAACACCCCGTACAGGCTGATCTTCTGAAACAATTCGCTTAACAGAAGAAGGATGTGCGACATAATGTTCTTGCATAGTGTCGTCAACATAGTTTTTTTTTTTTTTCATCGCTAATGGAGGGTATTTTCGCGTGTGCCACGAGGGCCTAGTCGTTTTGACTTTGGCTGGCTTGTTTACCCACATAATTATATTTACACCCCAACTCACCCTCCATCTGTTGTGCAAATTATTTACTATAATTTAAGGTATACTTACTCGTTTTTTAGTTGTTTTGCCGTTGTTGTTACAGAATATTTCGGCACTGTATGGATGTTTTTGTGTTCCCGTTTTCTCCCTCGACTCACAGCACCACTCAGACGATTAAGCGAAGTCTCCTTTATTATACCAAATACTTTCAAAATAAACACAGGCCAAAAAATGTTAACAATAAAATCAGTTTTTATATGCTCGAAGTTTACAGTCTTTTGAGCGCAGCGTTTTATATAAAGTTTCTTTTACATTAGTCCTATCTTCGTTTCTGCAGCCGACAATGTTTAAGAATACTTGACGCTTTGAGGAACTCCGTTTCTGGTTTACTGTGCATTGTTCTTGTTTAACACACATTACACTATCCACCCACCAAAAGAAAAACGAAATTTTTCTTTTTCTAATAATTTGTTTTGTTCTTTCTGCTGTCCCGGCAATTTGATATCTGTATTTCTGCTTGTAAACGAGGCAGATGACGTTTTAATTTCAGAAAAACAGAAACACAGAAACTTCTTTTTGAGGGCTAGTGCAAACGTGCTCTCATATTACATTATCATATTACACCGTTTCATCGAACGCCGTTTCATCGAACGCCGTTTCATCGAAACCGTTTCATCGAACGCCTTTTCATCGAACGCCGTTACAGCCTGCAAAATTTTTATAATTTATTTTAATTTTTATACACAACGTCATCCAATTTTTCCCTTTTTATATCACAGGGTGCAGTGACGAGAAAAGTTCAATCGTGAACATATCCTGCTTCGAGAGAAAGCCTCCATGAAACATTAACCCCTCTCCAAGTCACATAAAAATTAAAACAGACAAAAACAGAAAGCACGATGTGCCTTCCGGGAAGCGGGTAGTGTTTTATTGTCTGACAGCGTGTACGTGTTACCTTGGGTTATGTGAGAATCCGGAAGGGTTCAGTCTTCTTGGGTGACAAAGTACACCCAGGGCTTCACTATTGTCTGGTGCGGGTTGGCCTTCCTAGGAAAGCGGCCTGAAGATCATTCATAGGCAAAAAGGTCGGTGATAAAGATGACAGTGAAGGAGAGGTGGTTCCAGTCCGTGTGAAGCCCTAAACACTTTGTGTTTAGGGCTCTACATCACACTTTGGCAAACACTTTGTGCAGCCAGAGGCGGATCCAGAACTCCGTTTTGGGGGGGGGGGGGGCGGAAAATTTCTAAGGATACTATTCTCCCATTCTCTCGTGTGCACGGGGGGTCTACCCACGTCGAATTGCCCTCCGAGAAGGGGGGAGGGAGGGGGTCGACTTTGTTTGGGGGGGGGGGGGGGACGGCCACCCCCGTCGCCCCCCCCCCCCCCCCCCCCCCCTTTGGATCCGCCCCTGTGTGCCGCTTTTGTCTCCATAAATATTGAAGAAAAATAAAACAGAGAAGTTTAATCTGAGCATGAAGTTGATAATCAGAGAATCGTTATACTGTAAACGACTTAATTTTCGCGGACTGAAATTTTCGCGAATCGGGCCAAAGCTGAAAATTTGAAATTATTCGCGGGTCCTAATTTTTGCGAATCGAGTGTAGCTTCCGTAGCGTTCATATATTGCCCGAATTGTTCGCGGGACGTATTTTTCGTGAATTGTAGGCGATTCGCGAAATACGCGAAAATTAGGTCCTCGCGAAAATTTAGTCGTTTACAGTATTTGATTTCGCGTGATCTTCTGGCAGAGTATCGTTATATTATAAGCGTGCTGCCCTGGCAGTTAAATGCTTTCCGTGAATAAACCTTGAACCAAGCATAAGGGTGCAAACCAGCTGGTGTGAATTGCACATTACTGAAACCCCAAGAAAGCAGGTAAAAAAAGACAGACACTTAAAAGTGTTTTAAGTGTCGGTCCTTTACCTGCAGTGTCATGGTTTCGGTCATGTGCATGAGTAAAGCTTTTCAGTAAATCGCATACCCAATTGTTTTCATTTCTTTTTATACCAATTGTTTTTATTTCTAGTAATTTGACACCACCTTAAATACAATTTTACAAGTGACTACCTTAGTCTTAACAAATGCAAGGTAAAACATCTATAAAGCACTGTTATGCCCCAAAGCTCGGTACAGAGCAATTCGATGAAACGGCCCTTAGCAATTCGATGAAACGGCGTTCGATGAAATGGCGTTCGATGAAATGTCCATTCATTCCATGAAACCGCGTTCAATGAAACGGCGTTCGATGAAATGTCCGCTACCCTACAATATGTTTAGTTTTCTCGGGATTAAACGACAAGTGGTTTTTGAAGCACCAATTTGAAACATGTTCTATGTCAGCTTGAAGACGAGTGAAATCCAACACTGACCTCACACTTAAAAATAGTTTAACATCATCGGCAAAGAGAAGCATTTTTTCGTCGCTAACACAGGAAACAATATCATTTATAAACAAAATAAACAAAAGCGGTCCCTGGGGCAGCCCGGATTTAGAAACAAACTCGTCGAAGTAGCTTTCTTCAACACGAACAGAGTTACGACGACCTTTTATAAAACTAGAAAATCATGCGCACAGATGGGGGCTGAAACCATGCAGACCGAGCTTTTGTAGAAGTAAATCATGACTAACACGGTCGAACGCTCTTGACGAGTCGAAATAAATCGCATCCACTGCCCCCTACTGGACACAATTGGCGCTGAGAAATTCAAAAATGAGCATAAGTCAGATTCTCCCAATCTCCCCTTTAAAAATCCGTGCTGAGCTTCAGTTATCATCGGGCTGAGATAAAAGTAAAGACGCTTATGGACTAATTTTTCAAATACTTTTGCAAATCAGCATAACAATGACACCGGCCGGTAATTGCTAACCAATGTAGAATCACCGGATTTAAAAATAGGCACAACTGCGGAGAATTTTTAAAGTTTGGGGAAATAACCCTGTGCAAGAGACAAGTTGAAAATAGGCATTAAAACTGGAGCAAAAATAGAACAACAACCTTTTATAATAGAACTAGGTATGCCATCAATGCCGGTTGATAGTTTGAGTTTCAGTTCTTTTATAGCTTCTAAAATGTCTTCAATGCAAACAGTAAATGTAGACAGATAATCAACCGATTATCTGTCTACATTTAGACAACGTTAATCAACGTTGTCTAAATTTATCAACGTTGTCTCAACGTTGATACATTGTCGTAATCAACGTTGATAATCAACGTTGAGTGATAATCACTCAACGTCAACGGAACTAAAAGAGCTTCTCGTGGAAAAAGAAGAATAGCAGGAACTGAAATACCCAGCAAAACGAGTTGCAATATCCGCCTGAGAACACAGATAACCATTATCGTCTCGTAGGAAAATATTTGACTTATTGTCACGTAAATGTTGCTTCGTAAAGCGCCAAACGTTTTTCCGGATTTTTCTTTAGGTTATACTCGATGTCATTTAGGTACAGTTGGTTATCTTGTTCGTATAGTTTTTTGACCAAACCGCGATAAATGCTGAACTTCTGATACCACACATCTAATCCCGTTTTTTTATACAAACGATGACAGTGAAGCTTCTTTCGTGAGGCGATTTTTAACTCTCTGGAAAACCAACTAGGATAATGGGAAGAGCGCGTAAACCAAGAGAGGTCCTATATTTGTAAAATAGTCATAAAAAATGTTTACCGTTCTCTGCTCAATTATATCAGGAAGTACACGAACCTTTGAACAAGCACCAATTACATTATTTACAATGTTCTATATTTTTGTAGCATTCCCGTCCGCTTTATAAATAAGCAATGAATCGATTTTTTTTTTCTCATCAGGGAAACTGATTTGTTCCTTAAAGGGACACTGACATCCTCCCCCCCCCCCTTTTTTTTAATGTTTTACCAAAGGATTTAATATGGTGTCAGAGGATTAACGAATTAATATTTTGATACAGAGTTACGTATATTTTTAATAAAGCCAAGTGATGCAACTGTTCTAAACGAAAATCGAAACCTGCACACGGAGGTCGGCCGAATATAGAGGAGGAGAGAGTGCCGCAAGTCACTTAACTACACCCAACCGTGTTTTTTTTTTTTGTTTTTTTTTTGTCTCCTCTGTTCTTTTTTTTTTTTTTTTTTTGGCCGCGCGCAAGTAGACGACATTACAGCGTTGCGGGTACCGTTTGCCGTGCGACTGCCTTTGCAGTTATATTTGTTGCGCTCGCTGTGGTGCACTTCAAAATGAGTTGTTTTGTGCATTGAAGAATCGCAAATGAGTAGTGAGTGCCTGTGGTGAATGCCCGTGATTGGTTCCGAAAAGAATGCCCCCGAGATGTTGCTTGAAGAGCTGCCTCACAGGTTCTGCTTCCAATAGTGGCATTGTGCAGCAGAGTCTGCACAAGCTTCCAAAAGATCAACGGGATCGGGACCAATGGCTGGCTGCAATTCCGGCAGAACAGTTACGGGTACCTCGGAAAGCGGACACTACCCGATTTATATGCTCCTTGCATATTGTAGAAAGTGACTGAATTGAGTTCACAGGTTTCAAAAAGAAAATCCCATACCATTTTGTTCAATAACGTTTCGTCCAAAACATTTTTTTTTCCAGTAATAATTGTAAAAAAAAAAAAAAAAAATATCGCAAAATGTAAAAAAAAAAAAAAAACAGTTTGCCCACGCTCTGGATTGGACCTGGATCCCCTGCGTGTGAAGCGGACACTTTTCCACTGAGCTACTCTACACATTTAAATAGATGCTTTGACAAACTGTTTTATACTAGACCCAATTGGGGGGCAACTGCCCAAGCGATATCTGCGGCCACGAGAAGGGGAGACGACTCGCCGACTTCTTTGTGCGAATCAGCTTGCTGGTCGGGCGTGTCCTCTTTCGAAGGAAGACAAATTTGCCGGTACCGCGAACGACAGTCCTCTGGTAGGGGTCCCACTCCCGTCGTCGCTCGCCATCGCCGTCAAGCCCGTGAGTCCCACGATACGCGATAAGATGCAACGTTGAGAATTACGCAGTGAGCGCACCGAATGCTAAAGGTTTTCCGTGCAACTTTTGTTTTTTCAATCACCGTATTTGAATTTTTTAGAAGCCACAAAAATTCGGCTTAATATTTTGTTTTCTATTTCTAATATTGAGTGTGTGCCGTCAATGACCCACGACTCTGATTAAATTTGGTGGTTGCGTCGAAAACTTAGAAAACGGCCCGTGACCATGGAGAAGAGAGTGAGCGCAACTCAAACTGGCCAGTTCTATATCGGCGATTTTCGGGCGGAACGAAACCGAATTTCGAGCCTCAAATTCTCTTATCGGTAGTTGGGCTCCATATGTCATGTACAACTAAAAACCTCGGCGAGCATAAATACCCTGTCAGTGTCCCTTTAACCGTCGAAACTTGCCTAAATTATAATCGTTTGCTCTGTTTTGTGGTACCAGCCATCTTTTTCCTTTAGGACCTGTGTGATCTGACTTGTCATTCAAGGGCAGACCGGTTCACTGTATTTGTGTGAAGTATGTTTGACCGCTCTTCCTTTTACCGCATGTTTCAGGTCTGAAGCAAAGTTGGAAAATACAATCTGAATGTTATGATCATAATTTGTTTGTTCTAATTCCTTACGAAGTTGGTTATACTTTATTTTAGTGCGCGGTACGGAACGAATCGGTTTGGCGTTACTAAGCAGTTGTTTTGAAAAACAACAAACACAGGCATATGATGTCATATAACACCTGAGACTGTGGTGGAAGAAATGGGAAACTCTTTAGTAGAAGGAACAGACACAGAAAGGGACGTCTTAAACACCGGCACACGCACCACCGTTGACGTCACAAAGAACATAGTAAATTAGCGTACAAGATGTGGTATAGTAATGCGAGTAGGTTCTGCAATAAGATTACGCAAGTTGAATGATTCTAAAACCAGCCCGTAGTTACCACAAGTATCAAGAACTAAGTTAATGTTGAAGTCTACAACCACAACAATTCGTCCTCTATGTCCATCAAATAGTGCTATAGGTATCGCTCAAATTTGCACTGAAATGCTTCCACGGCCGACCTCGGAGGGCGGTAAACTACACCGATTACTAGGCCAGATCCAAGCCTTATAAAGAGAAGTTCTATTTCATCATCGCTGATAGAGGCAGTTTCTATCATCTGAAAGGCGATATTTTCTCGTACAACAAAAGCAACGCCACCTCCCCGCGTACGCGAATCCCGAGGGAGTGAAGACAAATCGGAACCATGTATAGGAACTGTTTCATTAAATTTGAGCCACGTTTAACTTACAGCGATTACGTCGAAGGAAAACTCATGCCGCGACATATACGCAGCCAAAAGATTGAAGTTTTCTCGAAGACTGCGCACATTGCAATAGAAATATTGAAACCGTGTCACCCTTCACTACTAACTAATCAATTTCGTGAAACGTTTAAGGCATAATTGCGAAACCTCTCCAAACGCTGGCATTACAGGTGCTACACCGTCTTCATCAAGTCCCCTTCACACATGACACGCAGGACAGGTGAATTTCCGATCTTCCGCACTAGGATCTTTCCTTGCAATAACGAGATAAATTTCCCGTTTTTACTCTCCTCGTTTGACAAGCTTTGTTCAGCAGAATTTTGTTCTCAACACAAAGATGTTCATTCACAAACAGTGGTTCGCTAGTCTGAAAACAAAGAAGGCTAATATTTAATATTCTTTTCCTAGCCGCAAAAAGAAGCCTGTTCGGGTTGTGAACTTCACCACTACGTTAGGTTTCGCTTTATGTTTAGATTACACTCGATGCACAACGTCAATGTCACCTTCGGAGAGTTGAATGCTGAGGCACTCAGCAACTGGACCCATTACCTCCGGTGGGCTTTCTTTCGCAACTACTGGAAGGCCTTTTATCTTGATGTTCATGTTCCTGCTGTGCTGTTTAAGTTCCACTATTTCCTTTTTTGCTTCTCTAAGTTCTCGTATTATATGTTGTTTTTCTCCTAACAACTGGGAGCTTTGGCGTTTTGCCTTGGTTTTTTCTCGTCAGTAGCTGACGACATCTTTCATGACCTCTTCCACGTCCGCATTCAAAAAGGTGACTGATTCTCGAAAGTTGAGAACCTCGGCATAAATTTCGGCATTCGAACTCGACACCCTCCCTACGTCTTTTTTATGTCAGTCTCAAATACGTCTAGTCTATTGATCAGTTCAGTTAGAACTTTAACCACGTCCTTAATACTATTACGTTGTATTTCACCCATAAACTTTGCCACGTCACTGAGGTCTCCAGAACATCTTTCCGTTATAGCTTCCAAGATTATGAAAATTCGGAACAGTAGAGGAGCGACCAAAAACGTACTGCACAGTGCAATGCTGAAAACAAAGAAACACCTGTGGCAGCAACAGCGACAGCAATGTGTAAAATTATATTATTTAAGTAATTTAAAAAGTAGCACCAACCTGTAACAAGCAGAGTTGGCTTATTCGGTGTCCGTTCACTGTCGCTGACGCCACCAAAGTGTCCGAAACGCGCTCAGGCTATTTTCGGGCACCGCCCACTCGAACCGAGAGATAAGACGTTGAATGTTATAAACAGTTCGAACTGACGGCACCACTGGCGTAGCCGGTTGAGGTGCGATAAAAAAACTTCAATAAAGCTTAGCCCGATGCTGTCTTCGAAGTTACAAAATGCAGAGTTGGGATTGACGGTGTCCGTTCGCTGCCGCTGCCGCCGCCTCACCAACTCGAGAGACGCTTAGTGAGAACCGCATTCTACCTTTTCTGTTCGTTTTGAGACGGCGCTGTCATGCTAGGTTCTAAGGTAATTTGTAAGGCCATAGGGGCGATGCGCGCGTCAAGGTAATTTTTAAGGTAATAGTTATGCAAATCGTGGCGTGCTCTCGTCTGCTAATATTCTAAGTTTTAAAACGTTCGACATGGCAAGTTGTCCTCCTTTGCGTGGGTCTCACTCAAAAAAGGGAATCTCGTGATGTGTCCCGAGGTGGGCGTGAATCCCACTGGGGCGGGCAACGTCGCTGAACGTCTTGCGCAAGTATTATCTGGGTGGAAGGGTGGGCTTAGGGATGCAATTAACGCGCTCTGTAGCGCGGGACTCCCGGACGGGACGCTTGGGGAGTTCCGTCGATGGCGGAGGAGTGGTGTTTGCCGAAGAGCCCCAGGCGAGTCCATGGTCTGGCTGGACGGAGCACTCTGGGACGATCGCCGAGGACGGAAGCGGCGGGACCTTTGCGAGACCGCCGGCAAATTCAGGGTCCGGCATGTCCGCCTGGAGGTGCAACGGTGTGCGGGCACAATCATCCGAAGGAGCGGCATAAGGAAGGGGGCTAGTCACTGTGTCCAAGCCGGGGTCGTTCGTTGGATCTCGAGAGGAGGCATGGTCCCGCCACGTTTTGGTACCAAGGCAGCGACATCGCTGGAGTAGTCAGTGCACGTTCCACGCCAGGTAGGATACGCCGTCGAAACTCGCGTGCGCGCCATCCGCCGGCCTGACGAGGCGCACAGGAACTTAAATGGTCGAGGCAGTGGTTTAGGAAGAACGTGCTCTCTGCCTGTTGACACAGGTGGCCGAGGCCACCGTTGAAGCCTTGCTCCTTAGAATTTAATCCAGCCATGAAGCTCCAGTGCGAGGAGCCGCAGCTTCGGTTTAAGAGCACGCGACAAGACCACTCAGAATCCACCCGGGATCCACCGACGAGAGTGTGTGAACGAATTGTATTCCCGAATCCATTAACATAGTTAACTTATCAAAAATAAAACTGTCCACCGACGAGCCGTCGCCGCTGTCGCGGGGACTCAATTTCCGCCGCACAACAGTCCGATATGATGAATTTTGTTTACTTTAAGATCTGTATAATTTTGCCCGAAAACTTCGACTTCAGGAGTTCTTTTTCGACGGGCCACGCGAAGGCGCGTCTTCTCTTGAATTCACATCGACTTGTTGGACTCCCAAAACTGGCACATATAAGCATTTAGACATTTTTATTAATGCTGTTCAGAAAGACATCGTATCAGCTTTTAGAAAAAAAAAAACAGCCCAATCACTACAACCTTTCCGCTCCAGAATGGAGGCCACTCAGGTCCCTTATGAAAGAGACAACATCGTGATAAAACCTGACGACAACGGGAGCGCCATGCTTATTCTGAGACCTGCTATTACTTACAGGAAGGTATAGGCAATTTAATGATGCACAATTCTATTGTCATCTCAAAAGCGATCCAACTGGGCAATATGCCGTCGTTATAGGGGGGAAACTGAGCCAGCTAGAGGAACAAGGAAGACTGCCTAAAATACGTCAAAGGCATTAACTGCTAAAAACACCGTCCCAGGTCTATTTCATATGCTACTAAATTTAATAAAGACGGGAACCCAACTCTATATATTTAGAATGAAATTAAGTTTTCGCCAACGCCAAGTTTGTTTAGCAAGAAAAAATCTTTTCTCAACTACACACTGTTGAAGCCATATTTATCTTGGGGTTCTCGACGTACCTACAACGGCGTCTTTTTTTTAAATACACTTCTGATAAAGAATGAGCTACGTGAACACGCTAGACATTGAAGGCTTAAACAACTTGACGGCGACATCTGCAAGATATTGCCAAACAGAGATATTGCCCATCAGGATTCGCTGAGCGAATGGCGAAGCAGAAGGACACGTGTGTCAGCTGCTCCGCGGGCTTTCACCACAAGCAGCAACAGATTGTTTGCTGTGTGTGTTTAACCCGCTTTCACTGCAAGTGCGTGAATATCGTCAATGATGACTACGACCTACTCATGCAAGATGGGGTGAGCCAGTACAAGTGTGCGAAATGCGTCAAGCGAAAAAAACAACGACGACAACGAAGTTCCCATGCCAAGATTTTCAACCACGGAATCTACGGTGGACGCGGCAACGGACACCAATGACGTTCCGTGTGCTGCAGGTTCATCGAGATCAAATAAAGACATTCAAACGGTATTGGAAGAGCTCGTCGAGAACTTCGCGCGACTAAAGGCGGAAAACGTCTCGCTACGTCAAGAGGTTCGTCGCCTCTACGACACCGTTTCTTTGTTGGTGAGTCAACGCTCCACGAATATTTCAGACAGAACTGACGGTTCTCATCCGTTGTCCTACGCCTCTGCCACTGAAGAGTTTCCCGCCTTGAGTTCCCGACAGCAGAGCCTACCGAGACCTCGAAATGCGCTGCCAGCTGACACGTGGATGAATACCATCGGTCCAACTGGGCCGCTTCCACCTGCAGCGTCTACAGCCGAACGAGACTCCGTTCCGCGAGGCACCGTGGATGGTGACGGCTTCACCCTTGTCACCCGCCGTAAGCCCGTAAAGCCCTCTGTCGGAACTTCGAAAACATTAAAGATAGCCGTGATTCAACGTGCTCAACACAAAAGTGCCCTGTTTGTGTCAAGACTGTCCCCGGAAACAAGTACGAAAGACGTTGAGGATTAGGTCGCTGCAGTTTTGCAAGGTAAAACTTTTGTATACACAAAATTCAAAAGCCAAACTTCCTTACTATGCGCCTTTCTACATTGTCGGTGACAAAGAGGTATTTGAAGCAAAAAATAGCGTGTCTCTCTGGCCAGAAGGCTGCATCTTCAGGCGATATTTTGGACCACTTCCTGTGTCGCCCAACTTCGGTAGTGCAGAAAGCAACGTTGAGGCTAGTGCTACTGCAACGTAATGCATGATTTTTCTTTGCATTTTTAACCTCTAGCCTCATGGCCCAATACCATGATCTTCTATTGCCAGTTCAACTAAAGCGATGTGCAGGGATAAAAGACTCGACCACGATCTTACATTTAAATATACCTTCTTTGAAATGTAAAAGTGATAAATTTATTACTTTCTTAGATCAACTCTGCGTTTCGTTTCAAATGGTGATGCTTTCCGAGACATGGTACGTAACAGATGACGATGTTCTTATCGTGCCGGGTTACAATCACTTCTTTTTTAATCGAAGCGGAGAACGATGGTGTTTGTATTTATGGTAGACAGGGTATTAGATGCGAAATACTGGATGCCTTTACCGAAATTACAGACGACTATGAAATCGTAACTGTGAAACACGGACGTCAGCTGCTTTCTGTTATGTATCGACCGCCAGCTAGTAACTTTAATAATTTTTTGTCTTTTCTTGAGAGGTATCTTGATTTCATATCCTTGAATAACTACTCACTTGTTCTGGGCGGCGACTTAAATGTAAATAGTTCAGAAAACTCTTCTCTCTCGTCACGACTGAGTAGTACACTCAGTAGTAGTGGTTTTTGGAATGTGATTGTGTCCCCCACCCGAATTACCCATTCTACGGCAAGTTGTATCGACGTTTTTATTACCAATATAAGTACTATAGTTCGCAGTGCAGGTACTATTAGTAGTGACATAAGCGATAATTTACCCTTTTTTTTTTCAAACCCGTGACTTATTGGGGAGCGTTGATATACCCTTATTTTTCAAACGATAACCGACTGCCAACTGCGGTCCTTTCGAAGCACAGTCATGCAAACAGACTGGACTTCTGTCTTCTAAAAGAAATGCGTGAACGAAGCATATAATGATTTCATACATATTCTAAGGCGATATACATCGCATCGTTTCCGTATAAGACGGTCACTGCTTAAAAACGAATAAGAAAACGATGGGTCACGCCAGCTTTTTTAACAATGATAAGAAAAAAAGAATCGCTTATATCAGGAGTACCTCTGTTCAAAAGACGACGGTGACCATGCAGATTTCAAGAAGCATCGCAATCAACTCACATCTGCAATAAAAAAAATAAAAAAAACAGAATATCACAAACGTCTTTTTCATGACGCTCACAAGAAGCGTCCTGCGGTTGTTTGGCAGTCGATAAACGAAGTGCTCAAACGCAGCAAGCAGAAGAATTCAATAAATGAACTTCCACTTTCTGGTGAAACCGTGTCCGAAATACAACTATCTGAGCTCTTCAACAGACATTTTACTTACGTGCCTTCTAGCGCGGACAATGAGCATGCTTCCTCGTATATCCCGCACCGTGTAGCAGACACAATTTTTTTACAACCGACAGCCGAGTTGGAAGTGATCCGTGTATTTATGGGACTAAATAACAGTAAAAGCCATGACATAGACGATATACAAATAAAGCCCGTTAAATTCGTAATCGATGTGGTGGCCCCACTCTTGGTATATATTTTTAACTCAGCATTGTCGAGAGGCCAATTTCCGAATAACATGAAACTTGCGAAAGTTTCAGTTTTGCATAAAGGTGGAGACAAACATTTAGGTACAAATTACAGACCCATCTCGGTTCTTCCAGTATTTTCCAAAGGGCTGGAAAAAATTATATTATATCGTTTAGACAAATTTTCTACCCAGAAATCAGTGCTAACTGACTCCCGGTTCGGATTTCGCAAGTGAAAATTCAAGGAAAGCGCTTTGATATCGCAGAAAGAAATAATATTACACAATATAAAATACAAACGGCTGACACTGGGAATATTTATTGATCTTAGTAAAGCGTTTGATTGTCTTAAACATTCAACGCTCCGTGATAAACTTTCGTGTTATGGCATACGTGGCACACCCTTTGATACTTATTCATTCATATTTAGAACATCGTAATCAATGCGTCTCAGTGAACAATCATGTTTCCTCGTTGCAAATCTTGAAGTTTGGTGTGCCCCAATGCAGCATACTCGGCCCTCTGCTGTTCAATGTGTATATAAATGATCTAGTCAATATTTGCAACCATGCACGTTTTATAATGTATGCAGACGACACGAGTATATTTCTACCTGCATCGAATATGAACGAACTTATACCCATGGGAAACTTAGTTCTGGAAAAGTATCTTTCGTAGTCAACAATAAATGGTCTTAAAATAAACACTGTAAAGTTTTAGGCAATTTTGTTTAGACCTGTAAAAAAGCACGTTATTTGTAATTATGCTCTAGAGATTGGCACCGACCAATTTGAAATAGTTAGCACAAAACGTTAGGTGTCATTTTTTTCAGAACATATGCAATGGGATATTCAGATTGATTACTTAGTTAAGAAACTGTCAAAAGTTGTTGGAATGGTATGTCACTGTCACTCCTTGTTTCCTGTAAATATTAAAATGAAAATTTATTATGCTCTCTTTAGCTCACAAATTAACTATTGCCATTTGGTTTGGAGCACAACAATTAAATCTAATATTAACAAACTTACTTAACAAACAAACAAACAAACTTGACTTACGGCACTCACACGGAACCATTATTTCTTAAATTCAATGTCGTGACGATTCCCAGTGTTTACGTGTACCGTTTGCTATGTTCTTATTTATTTTGGACCAATGAGATTATTTCTTTTTTGTCTAATGAATCCCACCTGACAAAACGTGAATCTTCCATCCTTGTCAGACCCAAAGAGTTCTTTAATGTGCCTCATTTTCGTACAAATTATGCACTCCAATCTATTGCACATAACCTGCCTACATTACTTAACAAGTTCATTATAGACCACAATGATATTCACTGTTTAACAAAAAAGGATGTACGCGTTTGTTTTATTTAGACGAAGTGTAGTGTATAGTAGTTCTTGTTTTTACCATGCCCTGTAAGTGCAGGGGCACCAGGACCCGGACAAGCTACCTCATGGAAGCTTTTTGTCTGGTGCCCTCAGCACAATATTGCTGAAGATAAACATTACTTACTTATATTACTTACTTAGAGCAATGGTCGTTTGAAAGATCGATAGAAGGTAAAACGTGTATAACCTCTAAGAATATGCGAACCCACTTGCCTCAATAAGGTAGACGCCAGTGCTGAGCACACCTTGGCCTAAGGAACTTTAGCCTTCGGGAGAGAATTGAAACGAGGTTTATTTATTACCTCAAACCAGGCAATGTGAGCCTGGCAAAAGCAAATCCAGCACAGCCACCTTCAACTGCACCGTGAAACGGAATTTTCTGGGCGTTGGAGACAGGACTTGTAAGATTAGTTGGAGGCTGTCAGCAGCATTTGCTGATATTTCTGAACTAGCAGAATACGGCACTGCAAATCGGGAACTCACGGGAAAGGTTAGGCTTAATTTCGGAATTGAAAAGACGAGTCACACACCAAATGTATGCGCAATTATCACTGAAGGGCATCTGACACACGTTGTTTTGCTTTATTGCGTAGGACAATATATTTGTAAAATAACATCGTTTCCTGGATGACGATCTAGTTCCTAAAATATTACTAATTGATGCCTGCCACAATATTTCAGTTGAAATAACTGGAAAGTATTTCTTTCAAATGTATATCTTGCACGTGTTTTGTATGATATATAAATCTCGTTGTGTCTAGGAGGCTAATTTTTAATACATTTTTTTATAAAGCCGATAGCAGGTTGTTTAAAATGTGCAAAGCAGTTCTTTCACGCTAGTAAGGTTAAGCGCTGAAGATTAGTAAAACTTTTGAGAATTGTGTGGCCGATATAGGGCCTTTCAGTATTAACATTGATTATTTTTAGCACTAATTGTTCTCCTTTGCAAATTTGTACCTATTCTAACCTTCACAACTATATTAGGAAAACCAAAATTGCGCCCTTAGAAAATAAGGAAGGATTAAATCACGTAAAGCAACTTATCATTTTTATATAAACAAGTAGAATCCGAAGAACGTGACAAAAATAAATTTTCAACTTCAAAACACCTGCTGTGATCTACGCTGTCAGTCCACGAGGCGCTACAAAGTAAATATACAAGGAACTCAGAATGCGGTTTTTCAGAACGCAGGCCGCAGTGTCCCCTTATCTTTCATCTTGAATTCACCAAACGGAAAGGGCGGGTGCAGTATACGGTACAGTGCTTTGGAAGAACGACAACAAGTGCATTCTTGCAGGGTTTTTTTTTTTTTTTTCGAAGAAGTATGTTCGCAAATCGAAGGCATTTGTAAACTCACGTCTTCGTAGGTGAACGCAAAACATTTTGTCATATGGATGGGCTGTCCGACACGCAAATAGAACACAAATGCATGAAGTGTTCTCTCATTGGATAATAAACTTGATGGTCGAAACGCTGACAGTATATAAAGACTGGAAACCTGAAGCTCTTCATCAGTTCGCTGCCATCGACTAATTTCAACTTTAAACATGGTAGGACCACTTGACTTTTTTAATGGATTCCCATGCATTAACTATCAGCATACCTACCGATATTTCCCATTAAATGTATTTAATTCAGAGATAGTTTACAAATATAGCAGTGCTATTACTACAAAAACGGAAATTAATTTTTGAAAGAAAATAATGTATTTGTTTTTGTTTCTTCTAGCTCAGATAATATATTTGCTTCCAGAGTCTCGTGTAAAATACGCCTCCATAGATCCGAAAGAGAAACGCTAATATATGCATACATAAGTTACCATAATGCGAGCTCTCACAGTGCCTATAGAGTCTTATCTTGTTAATATGTACACCTCGGCTTCCCCAAAAATGTGCCACAATGAGATTTATTTACGATAATACGACAAAAATGCATGTAGTTACCCAGTTCTCCCGGAAAATTGTGTATATATGGAGGAGTGTGCATGTTAACGGGGTCCATATAGACGAGACAGAACACTTCTTTTGAGAAGAGCGACATGCGACCAATGTCGGACATGCACTGGGTTCAAGGTTTACCGTGTTCTCGTTTAATTCGCATCAAACGCCTTGCAGTTTCGCACCGTCCTCATCCTGGCTCTGGCCACCTGCGCCTTTGCCGGCTACCTCGGCTACGGCGGCTACGCCGCTGCTCCACTTGCCCACTCCAGCGTCGCCCACCACACCCCATACTTCAGCTACGGCTACGGACAACAAAGCGTCGGACATGGCTATGGACTGGGCTACGGACTCGGCTATGGTCACGGCCTTATAGGTCATAGATACGGAGGATTCTACTAGAAACGTAAGCATCCGCGTAAAACATCAAATACTTTTTTGTGACGAAATTCTGGATTCCTATGTCGCCTCAGAACTACAGGAATTAGAAACAAATACGATACAAAGAAATAACAATATTTAATATATTCAATGAATATAGTAATTAATAATTCAAGGTACGCAGGGTGTGGCATCATGTTCTCACGCTTCTGGCTCCCTCATTGGTTCTTCGGCGTTGTTATTGGCTCATGCGGCAATCTCATTTGTTGTGGAGCGATAATATGATTGTCATCACCCTCCCGACCCTGCGCCTTTAAAACTGAGTGTCTTTAAAAAAAATCCATTAAATAATAGCCTTGACAAACTGTGTCGTTCTTTTTTTTATTTTTCAGGAGGAGGATTCGTCATGGGGATCCCGCAGTACTCCATATCATAAAAACTAGCAATTGTTAAAGAAAACATTTATGAAACACGTTCAATAAACATGATTTTCCACATCACAGCCTTGTCTATTTTCCTTGAATAACACTTTGTCGGCCTTGTTTCCAACCAGGCGGATATTATCAGGTTGGATTCGTTTTTTCAGTGACTATATATATATATGTAGGGGTAGGACATTATTTGTGTAAGTTTAAGACTGCCGCTACGCGGCCAAGGTGAAAGTCTTAAAAGTTTCTATTTAATGCGCTTTGACTTTACACAGTAATGTTAAAATATTGCGGTTGGCCTACCACACAGCGTTTTCTGGACGTTAAGAGCTTTCGGATACACTCTAAAAAATTCTGTGCGTCTACTTTCCCGCATAGCACTGGGAGAGCCAATCACCGCAGCTTACGGAGGCAGCTCAACGAATGACGATGCCGGAGCATAAGTTAAGATAAAAAAACGGAGTCTGAGTTATGACATTAAGTAATGCAAAAGGTTACGCTTGCATTGCTTAATATCACAACTCATAGTGCGTTTTTTGGTCTGAACAAATAATTCGGCATCGTCATTCGCTGAGCTGCCTCCGTAAGCTGCGGTGATTGGTTCTCGGAGTGTTGTGAGGGAAAGGAGACGCACGGGAGTTTTTTTTTATAGTGTATGGGATTTACGTTGAATCCAGAACTCTAGGATATGTGAATTGAAAACGATGAAACAGCCATGTATCCGTAATAAAGTTTCCTTAACTTACAGTCTGGTAATTTTTACGGCTGTCTTGTTATATAGGTTTTTTTGTATGCTTAACAAATTTGTAGTAAAGAAGTCACTTAAGCAAGAGTAAGGCTGTTTCTCCAGGTGTGATATACGGCCAATGGCACAAAATATAGGGTACGAATAGTCACGCTAAGTTGAATAATTAATTAACCTTCGTTAACTGGCTTTTCATTTAGTGAAAATAAACGTGAGCTTACTATAACAAACTTGCTCAGTGACATTGAGAATTATGAAATCAGTATATTTTAGAAGGACTGATCACGTTCGAAGTGGATTAGCGCGCTGAACGTATTACTCGTGCAACAGATGAAAAGCGAACAGTGAGGTAATACGGATGATAAGATACGAGAAAACCGCGCGGTCACGTTATCGCACTGCTATGCTTGCACTTGCTGCACGAGTTTTAACTGCAGTGCTCCAGCGAGCTTCCAACGTAATTGTTATTTTAATAACGCTAACCAAGTTTCTACTTGTTACTATATATGTTTATTTTCCCGAAATCAAAAAGTATTTTCCAATTTGTAAATATTTAGCCGACTTATCGTAACGATAAGCCCCCTATATTATGTCTCCTTTGCCGCATAAGTCACCTTCACAAACTGTATTCGTATAGCTTTCACCGCTTTTCCTTAACGAATCGGTAAAGCCTAAAAAATAACACCCCGTATAGGCTGATCTTCTGAACCTCTTCGCTTAACAGAGGAAGGATGTCCGACATAATGGTCTTGCATAGTGTCGTCAACATAGTTTTTTTTTTTTCCATCGCTAATAGACTGCATACACGCGTGTGCCCCGAGGGCCTAGTCGTTTTGGCTTTGGCTGGCTTTTTTACCCGCATAATTATATTTACACCCCAACTCACCCTCCATCTTTTGTGCAACTCATTTACTATAATTTAAGGTATACTTACGCGTTTTTCAGTTTTTTTTTTGTTATTATAGCATATATCGGCATTGTATTGACGTTTTTATATCACGCTGTTGTGTTAAATTTCTTTATTTGGTTTATTTGGTTTTATTGCTAGACATTGCTTTTGTCTTCCCGTTTTCTCCCACGACTCGCAGCACCACTCAGACAGTTAACCGAAGCCTCTTTTATTATACCAACTACTTTCAAAATAAACACACGCCAAAAAAATGTCAACAATAAAATCAGTTTTTTTTTATGTTCGAAGTTTACAGTCCTTTTGAGCGCAGCGTTTTATATAAATTTTCGTTTAGATTAGTCCTATTTACGTTACTGCAGCCGACAATGTTTAAGAATACTTGACGCTTCGAGGAACTCCGTTTCTGGTTTACTGTGCATTGTTCTTTTTTAACACACATTACACTATCCACCAACCAAAACAACAATGATATTTTTTTTCTAATATTTTTTTTCGTTCTTTCTGCTGTCTTTGCAATTTGATATCTGTATTTCTGCTTGTAAACAAGGCAGATGACTTATTAATTTCAGAAAAACAGCAAATCAAGAAATTCCTCTTGAGGGTTGGTGCAAACGGGCTTTCATATTAGATGGCAAAAGGCAAACAATATGACGGTATATATCTTGTACGTTATACTACTTTTACCGCCTCCAATGCATTGAGGTTTCGCGGCGTCCTCTGGTGCGAATAGTAGACAGTTACACGTATTATAATTGTCACTGACATGTGTTTTTGTTTTTTTTTTAGTTTTTTTAACGCAGGGCGTGCTTTATGCGGACATCGAGTCTTCTGCTTGTTGCGCAGGGGTCTAGGTGAAGTGAGGACGACTACTCGTTCGGACTTCACAGTTGTGAAGGATGTTTAAATATAATACCGACACGTCCATCGTGACAAGAAAAATATCTCTATGAAGATTAATTTTAGAAATTTTTCTGATGAAGCTGTTTGTGTCCTGGATGTACGACGGGAAGCTGGATGGGATGCTCCTAATGAAGTTATCAATGTAGCTAGATATTGGTCAGGTGAGGGTTGCTGATCCAGATATAATAAGACCAGAAATAATAAGACGGCCTGGGTTCCGCTCTATGTGAATATTTTGTAGCAGGTAAAATATAACTGGCACGGCGTTTTAATGCGAGAGCATTAATTATCCCATGGAAAAGAGCCGGTTGCATTTGTAACCGCACAAAAACGCGAAAGAAATGCCCATTATTTCATTGGCTGAGCAAAACGGCTCCTAGACAGCCATTAGCGGCCGCTTCACGAGAGCGCGCGGTCGGCTGCCGCTCTCGTCTCGGGCTTTGCAGGAGGGGGGTGGGGAGCACACTTGCAGCCGATTCTACTCCTGTCGGCGCCGAGGAACGTGACGGCGCCTGAGGTATCTATATCGTCGGCGGCCGCCGACGATATAGATACAGTACACGGCGGACGAACTAATGGAGCGGAAGAACGACATTCATGCTTTCGCATTCATGACTCCTAAGAAGTGCTCAGGTGTCATCGGAATTTTGTTTTAGCCGTTAATGCGCTGGCGTATTTTCTGTAATTAACCCCTGTTCTAGATGGCCCAGCTGCCCCTGTATAACGTCAGCCTGTTGCCTAGTTGGATCGTCTTTGAGATGACGCTAGAATTATTAACAAAGTGTTAGCGCGCAAACGAGCTGGTGAAGGTTTGTGCATCGTTAAGTTTTCTATTGCCTTCCTGTAAGTAATCGCAGGTGTTAAGAATGACTATGAGGCCCCCCTTGTCGCCAGGTTTTATTTCGAGGTCGCCTCTTTCTCTAGGGGACCTGAGTAACCTCAGCTCTGAGAAAGGAGAGGTCGTAGTGATTGGGCTGCTGATCTCTAAAAACCACTTTTGATGTTTTTAGAACAGCATTAATAAAAATGTCTAAAGGCTTGTTTCTGCCCGTTTTGGGAGTTTAACCAGTCGATGTGGATGGAAGAGTAGACGCGCCTTTGCGGGGCCTGTCGTAAAAGAACTCCCGAAGTCGATCGGTTGCGGGCAAAATTAGCTAGGTCTTGGAGCAAAGAAAATTCGTCAAATCGTTCTGTTGGGGGGCAGAATTTGAGTCCCCGCGAGAGGAACGGCGTCTCGTGGGTGGTTTGATAAGTTAACTATGTTAGTGGATTCGGGAATACAATTTTGCGTTCCTTGTTCACACTCTCGTCGGCGGATCCTGAGTGGGTAGTTCTACGTTTGATGAGTTAACTGCGTTACCAGATTCGGCGGTACAGCTCTGAAGGTTCCGTTCGTACACACTCATCAGTGGAGGCCTAACATTTTTTCCAGCCAGCTCTTTTTTCTTTACCTCCATGAGCATTCTCCGTTTCCTGTCTTCAAACAGTTTTAAAGCCACGGTTTCATGCTTTGGTAAATAATGATTGCGGAGTAAATTACGTTCGGCTTGTTTGGGTGCAGTTGAAGTTTATTTATTATTTTTTATTTGAGAATACTGCCGGCCAACTTTTGAGGGCCAAGGCATGGTGGTGGAAATATAACGTCAGGGAATGCTGGTTCGCGTACATACAGGCAGTGGAAATAAAACAAACAGGTAACCTATTCATTGGCAACAAAGAAACGATCATCGATTGCACTAGCAAACGAAGCAGCAGAAACAATGTTGTCACGCTGTGGGGCAACGCATTCCACTCGCACACGGTTCGAGGAAAAAATGAATGTTTAAAAACATCTTTCTTGCAACGGAACTCACGAAGTAGTTTTCCATGTTTCTGCCTTGTGTCACTGCTATCATTATACTGCAGATACTTATCAAACTTCAAAGCAACTTTATCATATATTATGTTATGCAAAAATTTCAAACGTTTTAATTTCCTTCTACATGATAACTCGGTTAGACCGGATGCTGCATACAACGGTGTCACATGTGGATCTTTTCCGTACGAATTATAAATGGATCTAAGAGATTTTTTTAATGCTTTCTAACTGATCAACATGCGATTGTGAATAAGGGTCCCATAATATATCAGCATATTCCAGCAGAGGCCGGATTAGAGATTTGTACGCCGTGAGCTTTGTCTCAGAAGTACAGTGGGTCATAGTCCTTCGTAACGACCACAATTTACTGGACGCTGTTGCAATAACCTGCCCAATGTGACGAGCCCAACTTAAGTTTGACGTGATAGTAACACCTAGGTACTTATACTCATTAACTACTTCTAAAGAGTTTGAGTCAATGGTATAGGAAAAGAAAAGGGGAACCTTTTTCAGCGTTATAGAGATTTTCACACACTTCTTAACATTAAATTCATTTGCCACTTCTGACACCATGAAAAAATAATTTTAACGCTGTCATCTAAACATTTTTGATCCGACACGCAAGATATCTGGGAAAATAATACACAGTCATCAGCGAAAAACGACACTGTATAGAGGGCTTATCTACTCGCAGGTCGTTTATAAAAACCAAAAACAGCAGCGGACCGAGCACCGAGCCCTGAGGCACTCCAGAAAGAACAGGTAACTCAGTGGATTCAGCTTTGCCCACACAAACAAACTGTTTACGGCTCGTGAGGTAAGAATCCAGCCACCTCAGGAGACATTCATTGCCAAGTATTTGCTTCAGCTTATGTAATAACTTCCTATGCGAAACTCTATCGAACGCCTTAGCTTAATCTAGAAAAATAGTGTCAACCTGACCGTCATTGTGGATGGCTGAGGCAAAGTTGTGGATCGTGTGAAGAAGTTGAGTCACTGTCGAGTATCCTCGTCGGAACCAGTGCTGTTCATCAACTAAGAACGTTTCTGATTCTAGGAAGGTTATGATATGCTTAAAAATAAAATGTTCGAGAACTTTGCTACACGTACTTAAAAGCGACACTGGTCTATAGTTGCAAACAATTGTTTTTTCGCCACTCTTATATATGGGCACTACCTTAGCTACTTTCCAGTCTAGTGGCACCTCAACCGTTTTAAAACTGCAAAAGTAAATCCAAAAAAGAAACTTGGAACACCATTCAGCCTACTTATGTAAAAAAGCATTAGGAATTTCGTCCGGGCCGCACGACTTCCTAATGTCTAATCGCAAAAGACTGTCGAAAATACCTTCTGCTGAGACCACTAAGTCACCAATCCCACAATTGTTATAAGTAAATGACGGCAAAACAGAGTTGTCGACTGTGTACACAGAAGAAAAAAAGTAATTGAACTCGCTTGCGATGCTCTCTTCATCAACAATCGCCCTTCCGCTATGACTAAGCTCCTTAATAGTCACACTCTTTTTTGTCAAGTGCGCCCAAAACTTTCTTGGGTTTTCCTTTAGGAAGTTGTGCATTGTGACATTAAAATAACGATATTTAGATGTGCGCACTAAGGTTCGTAAATCTTGACTTAGATGTGGAAGCTTAAATTTTAAACTTGGTTGGAACCTTTCTAATCGATTTATTTTTCGTTTTAGATGTAAGATATCTCGCGTCACCCATGGACTGTTCTTTTTTTCTTTTTGTTGAACGCTCTGGAGCAAACTTCTCAATACATGTAAAGACAACCTGCTTGAAAAAGAGCCAAAGCTTATCCAACGACTCATCGTTTTCCTCGTAAAAAACAGTAAATCTGTCAAGAGCAACTGCCAAGAAGTCGAGAATATCGACATCGCTTGCTAGGGTGAAATCACGATAACGTTTAACCTCGGGCACTTTGCACGAATAATGCGGAGCAGATAAGTCACACACAACTATTGCGTGGTCAGATATGCCATCCGCGATAAATACATCAAGAACACTTCTGGCAACGCCCTCAGATAAAAACACAATAAATTATTGCTAAAAGCAATATCAGCAAGCAGTCTTGAATGTTCACAACTCCCTTTGGGCATCACGCTGTCCCAGTCTACGTCTGGCAAGTTGAAATCACCGGCCAATACTAGTCGTGAAAATTGCTTAGTTTTGAAATAAAGAAGCTCAAATAAACTACGTAAAACATCGATACTAGCTTGGGGACAAAGTTGTTTCGCAATTTCCGAAAGTTTCAGATTGAGATTATTTTATTTCAAAATTATTCATTCAATTATACAACAATTGTTTGGGCCCATAACCACGGTGGCTAGTGTCGGGTCCAATCATAAACTACGTTTCACAGTGCGGCACGTAAGCTAAATTACAATGAATACATTTACAGTTACCTTAAAGGAACTATTAAACGATTCTGAAATCGAATTTCATCTACCGATCGTCGTAAAAGGTGCGAAAAGAAACACAAAAACACAAAAAAAGGGTGCCGAAAAAAATTCTTCGCTATAGACCTTTTCCGCTTACTCTCGCCCCCGACCGCCAAGAAGGCATATCCGGCATGGGCGACGAAAAAATATTAAAACGTTTCTACCTGCAAATAGTAAAAAAAATAGAGGGGAGAGAAAACGAGAATGGGTGACGGTTACGCTTTTCTCCTAAATGCATTCTATTGGCGTGGCGACGGCAAAACAATGTTTTCGCCCATACTGGAAGTGACGACAATTCAAAATGGCGGCGCCCTTGAAGAGAGGGTCTATAGAACTTTTAAAAGAAAACTGGACTATATTGCGCCTTCTTTCCATCAAAAGCTCTCTGCCTTTTCACTGCGATGCATCCGGGGAACCGCAGCACCTCAGCCGAATCCCCGTCGCCTATTGGGTAAGAGCCTACCTCACCAGCACCGCGATCATAAACTATAAATAGCTGGTGAATGTTTACTAAAAGTTTTGTTAAATAATATTCAGATCCACTTTTTGTAGCATAATTAGAGATGTGACGAAAATTGCCAAATTTGATAATGCTGAGAGCCAAGCGCCATCTATCGTGTGGTAAACGAAGCAAGGGAAAGACCCTACTGCGCTTGCGCAGTCAACCGACGAGCGTCGTCTGCTGAACGGGCTTGCTCCTGGTCGCGTTTTCGCAGCACTTCCATTTTCTGGCTGTTCGAGTAGTGTTTACATTGTTTGTGATCGATCGCTCGTTGGCTATGCCCAAATGCTGCAGTGTACCGAAGTGCCCGAATTGCAGTTTCTGCAGTCCGGTGTTTAAAAAGAAACAGTTGCAGTTTCACCGCTGGCCACTCGATGAACCACATCGAAGCACTTGGTGCAGGCTCATCGGTTTGAGGGACCCCGGGTCTACGGTCATTCGTGTATGCTCGGAACATTTTAACACCGAGCGTGATTACAGCCACATTCAGTGTTCCCCGCGAATGCGGCCGTTGTTTTGAATTGAGACGGCGGCGGCGCACTCCCGGGAGCAGAAGCACTCTCGAGCGGTAGGCGCTACTCTGCACCACTGGCAAGTGCAGCTTCAAAGAAACAAAACATTTTATATCTCTGTTACTTCCGTACATCTTAATATACGGCCGAAACGTAACCTACCATTTCGTACTTTGAAGCCGCCCCACTCCTCATCGTCCGATTCCGATGAAGAACTGGAGTCTTCGCCGGAAGGCTCGCCGCGCTTCCCAACAGGCATACCGGCGTATGGGACTAGTCCCATGCTGTCGCTGTAGTGCAACATATCTAATTTAATTTCGCTCAGCTGCGATGTTTTCATGGCTATCGCGGCGATGACAGGTACCAATTCAGAAAATACGTCGGTGACATCAGCGCCATCAGCGCAGTAAAACCTTCCGGCGCACCCCCAACTCGCCGCCGCTTAAGTTCCCATTCTCCTACTGCCGAGAGAACTTCTGGTTCCTGTGCCAGAGTACGTCACGACCGTCAAAGTTACGCCGCCGCTAGTTTTTCGGTCAGTTGGAAAGAAAGAAACAGTCGATATTTCGTTACTTTTTTTGTGTAGAAGTTAATAAACCGAGACGAAAACGGATGTCTGTTCGGCATTCAGTGAACGTTGAAGGTTTAATGTGAAAGTTATCTGGCAAAAGTAAAAAGGTCATTTTATGGTCCCTTTAAGTGCATGATGCCACTGTTACAATATCAGACCTCATTGTTAAAAATAATTTTTTTAATGACTGGCATAAATTAGGTTTCTTCTTTATCATGCTCTGTTTAGCTCACAAATTAACTATCGTCATTTGGTTTGGGGCACAACAATTAAATTTAATATTAACGAACTTACGATCCTACAAAAGAAAATGCTGCGTTTTATTGCAAACGTGCCTTACGACACTCACACGGAACCATTATTTCTTAAATTCAATGTCGTGAGGAATGCCAGAGTATACGTGTACCGTTTGCTATGTTCTTATTTATTTTGGACAAATGAGTTTATTTCTTTTTTGTCTAATGAATGCCACTTGACAAAACCTGAATCTTCCATGCTTGCCAGACGCCAAGAGTTCTGGAATATGCCTCATTTTCGTACATATTATGCACTACGATCTATTACACATAACTTGCCTATATTACTTAACAAGTTCATTATAGACCACAATGATATTCACTGTTTAACAAAAAAGGATGTACGCGTTTGTTTTATTTAGACAAAGTGTAGTGCATAGTAGTTGTTGTTTTTACCATGCCCTGTAAGTGCAGGGGCACCAGAACCGGACAAGCTACCTCATGGAAGTTTTTTGTCTGGTGCCCTCAGCACAATATTGCTGAAAATAAATATTACTTACTTATATTACTTACTTAGAGCAACGGCCGTTTGAAAGATCGATAGAAGGTAAAACGTGTATAACCTCTAAGAATATGCGAACCCACTTGTCTCAATAAGGTAGACGCCAGTGCTGAGCACACCTTGGCCTAAGGAACTTTAGCCTTCGGGAGAGAATTGAAACGAGGTTTATTTATTACCTCAACCCAGGCAATGTGAGCCTGGCAAAAGCAAATCAGCACAGCCTACCTTCAACTGCACCGTGAAACCGGAATTTTCTAGGCGTTGGAGACAGGACTCTTAAGATTAGTTGGAGGTTGTCAGCAGCATTTGCTGATATTTCTCAACTATGCAGAATGCGGCACTGTAACTCGGGAACTCACGAGAAAGCTTAGACTTCATTTCGGAATTGAAAAGACGAGTCACACACCAAATGTATGCGCAATTATCACTGAAGAGCATCTGACACACGTTGTTTTGCTTTATCGCGTAGGACAATATATTTGTAAAATAACATCGTTTCCTGGATGACGATCTAGTTCCTAAAATATTACTATTTGATGCCTGCCACAATATTTCAGTTGAAATAACGGGAAAGTACTTCTTTCATATGTATATCTTGCACGTGTATTGCATGATATATAAATCTCGTAGTCTCTTTGAGACTAATTGTTTCAATACATTTTTTTATAAAGCCGATAGCAGGTTGTTTAAAATGTACAAAGCAGTTTTTTCACGCTAGTAAGGTTAAGCGCTGAAGATTAGTAAAACTTTTGAGGATTGTGCTGGGCCGATATAGGGCCTTTCAGTATTAACATAGATTATTTTTAGCACTAATTTTTCTCCTTTGCAAATTTGTACCTAATCTAACCTTCACAACTATATTAGGAAAACCAAAATTTCGCTCTTAGAAAATAAGGAAGGAATAAAACACGTCGAGCAACTTACCTTTATCAAATAAACAAGGAGAATCCGAAGAACGTGACAAAAATACGTTTTCAACTTCAAAACACCTGCTGTGATCTACGCTGTCAGTCCACGAGGAGCTACAAAGTAAATATACAAGGAACTCAGAATGCGGTTTTGAAGAAAGCAAGCCGCAGTGTCCCCTTATCTTTCATCTTGAATTTACCAAACGGAAAAGGAGGGTGCAGTATACTGTACAGTGTTTTGGAAGAACGTCAACAAGTGCATTCTTGCAGGGATTTCTTTTTTTTTTTTCGAAGTAGTATGTTCGCAAATCGAAGACCTCTGTAAACTCACGTCTTCGTAGGTGAACGCAAAACATTTTGTCATATGGATGGGCATGTCCGACACTCAAATAGAACACAAATGCATGAAGTGTTCTCTCATTGGATAATAAACTCGACGGTCGAAACGCTGACTGTATATAAAGACCGGAAACCTGAAGCTCTTCATCAGTTCGCTGCCATCGACTAATTCCAATTTTAAACATGGTAGGACTTCTTGTCTTTTTTAATGAATTCCCATCCTTTAACTATCAGCATACCTACCGATATTCCCCATTAAATGTATTCAATTCAGAGATAGTTTACAAATATATCAGAGCTATGACTACAAAAACGGAAATTAATTTTTAAAAGAAAATAATGTATTTGTTTTTTGGTTCTTCTAGCTCAGATAATATGTTTGCTTGCAGAGTCCCGTGTAAAATACGCCTCCATAGATCCGAAAGAGGAACGCTAATATATGCATACATAAGTTACCATAATGCAACCTCTCACAGTGCTTATACAGTCATATCTTGTTAATATGTACACCTCGGCTTCCCTAAAAAACGTGCCACAATGAGATTTATTTATGATATTACGACAAAAATGCATGTAGTTACCCAGTTCTCCCGGAAAATTGTGTATATGCGGAGGAGTGTGGATGTTAACGGGGTCCATATAGACGAGACAGAACACTTCTTTTGAGAAGAGCGACATGCGACCAATGTCGGACATGGACTGGGTTCAAGGTTTACCGTGTTCTCGTTTAATTCGCATCAAACGCCTTGCAGTTTCGCACCGTCCTCATCCTGGCTCTGGCCACCTGCGCCTTTGCCGGCTACCTCGGCTACGGCGGCTACGCCGCTGCTCCACTTGCCCACTCCGGCGTCGCCCACCACACCCCATACTTCAGCTACGGCTACGGACAACAAAGCGTTGGACATGGCTATGGTCTGGGCTACGGACTCGGCTATGGTCACAGCCTTATAGGTCATAGATACGGAGGATTCTACTAGAAATGTGAGCATCCGCATAAAACATCAAATACTCTTTTGTGACGAAATTCTGAATTCCTATGTGGCCCAGAAGAACCGGAATTAGCCTCGAATACGATACAACGAAATAACAATATTTAATATATTTAATGAATATAGTAATTAAGAGTTCAAGGAACGCAGGGTGTGGCATAATATTCTCACCCTTTTTGCTTCCTCATTGGTTCTTCGGCGTTGTTATTGGCTCATGCCGCAATCTAATTTGTTGTGGAGCGATAATAAGAATGCCATGACCCTCCCGACCGTGCGCCTTTAAACTGAGTGTTTTTAAACAGAATCCATTAAATAAGAGCCTCGACAAACTGTGTCGTTCTTTTTTTTATTTTTCAGGAGGAGGATTCGTCATGGGGCGCCCACAGTACTCTATACCATAAAAACTAGCAATTGTTGAAGAAAACATTTATGAAACACGTTCAATAAACATGATTTTCAACATCACAGCCTTGTCTATTTTTGTTGAATAATATTTTGTCCGCCTTGTTTCCAGCCAGGCTGATATTATCAGGTTGGATTCGTTTTTTCAGTGACTATATATACATATGTAGGGGTAGGACATTATTTGTGTAAGTTTAAGACTGCCGCCACGCGGCCAAGATGAAAGTCTTAGAAGGGTCTATTTTATGCGCTTTTACTTTACACACTAATGTTAAAATATTGCGGTTGGACTACCACACAGCGTTTTCTGGACGTTAAGAGCTTTCGGATACACTCTAGAAAAATGCTGTGCGTCTACTTAACCGTACAGCACTGGGAGAGCCAATCACCGCAACTTACCGAGGCAGCTCAGTGAATGATGATGCCGGAGCATAAGTTAAGACCACAAAACGCAGTCTTTGTTGCGACATTAAACAATGCAAAACGTCCCGCTTGCATTGCTTAATGTCACAACTGAGACTGCATTTTTTGGTCTAAACCTATGATTCGGCTTCGTCATTCTTTCAGCTGCCTCCGTAAGTTCCGGTGATTGGTTCTCGAAGTCTAGTGAGGGAAAGGAGACGCACGGGAGTTTTTTTATAGTGTATGGGATTTACGTTGAATCAAGAACTCTAGTATATGTGAATTTAAAACGGTGAAACAGCCATGTATCTGTAATAAAGTCTCCATGACTTACAGTCTGGTAATTTTTACGGCTGTCTTGTCCTATAGGTTGTTTTTGTATGCTTAACAAATTTGTAGTAAAGAGGTCGCTAAACTTACAGTAAGGCGGTTTCTCCAGGTGTGATATACGGCAAAGGGCACAAAATATAGGGTACGAATAGTCACGCTAAGTTAAATAATTATTTAACCTTCGTTAACTGGCTTTTCAATTAGTGAAACAAACAAAAAAACATGAGGTTACTCTTAGGAACTTGCTCAGTAACATTGATAATTATGAAATCAGTATTTTTTAGAAAGACTGATCACGTTCGAAGTGGATTAGCGCGCTAAACGTATTACTCGTGAAACAGATAAAAAGCGAACAGTGAGGTAATGCGGATGATAAGATACGAAAAATCGCGCGGTCACTTTATCGCACCGTTATGCTTGCACCTGCTGCACGAGTTTTAACTTCAGTGCTCCAGCGAGCTTCCAACGTAATTGTTATTTTGATGACGCTCACCAAGTTTCTTCTTGTTAGTATATAGGTTTATTTTCCCCAAATCAAAAAGTATTTTTCAATTTATAGAAAATTAGCCGACTTATCGTAACGATAAGCCCCCTATATTATGGCTCCTTTGCCGCATAAGTCACCTGCACAAACTGTTTTCGTATAGCTTTCACCGCTTTTCCTTAACGAATCGGTAAAGCCTAAAACATTACACCCCGTATAGGCTGATCTTCTGAACCTCTTCGCTTAACAGAAGAAGGATGTTCGACATAATGGTCTTGCTTAGAGTCGTCAACATAGTCTTTTTATCATCGCTAATGAACTGTGAAACATGCGTGTGCCTCAAGGGCCTAGTCGTTTTGACTTTTGGCTGGCTTTTTTATCCGCATAATTATATTTACACCCCAACTTACCCTCCATCCCTTGTGCAACGAATTTTCTATTATTTAGGGTTTACTTACTCGTCTTTCAGTGTTTTCTCTTTTATTACAGCATATTTCGACATTGTATCAATGTTTTGATATCACGCTGTCGTGTTAAAGTTCATTATTTGGTTTATTTTGCTTTTTTTGCTAGACTGTTTTTTGTTCCCGTTTTCTCGCACGACTCACAGCACCACTCAGACAATTAACAGAAGCCTCCTTTATTATACCAAGTACTTTCAAAATAAACACACGCAAAAAAAGGTTAACAATAAAATCAGTTTTTTCTTAATGTCGAAATTTACAGTTTTTTGAGCGCAGCGTTTTATATAAATTTTCGTTTATATCAGTCCTATCTACGTTACTGCAGCCGACAACGTTTAAGAATACTTGACGCTTCGAGGAACTCCATTTCTGGTTTACTGTGCATTGTTCTTTTTTAACACACATTACACATCCACCAACCAAAACAACAATGACATTTTTTTAAATATTCTTTTTCTGTTCTTTCTACTGTTCCTGCAATTTGATCTCTGTGTTTTGCTTGTAAACAAGGCAGATGACTTATTAATTTCAGAAAAACAGCAAATCAAGAAATTCCTCTTGAGGGTTGGTGCAAACGGGCTTTCATATTAGATGGCAAAAGGCAAACAATAATGACGGTGCATATCTTGTACGTCATACTACTTTTACCGCCTTAAATGCCTTGAGGTTTCGCGACGGCTTCAGGGGCGAATATAGTAGACAGTTAAACATATTATAATTGTCACTGACATTATTTCCTTTCTCTTTTTAACGCAGGGCGTGCTTTATGCGGACAGCGAGTCTTCTGCTTCTTGCGCAGGGGCTTAGGTGACGTCACAACGACGACTCGTTCTGACGTCACAGTAGTGAGGGATGCTTGGATATAATAACGACGCGTCCACCTTGACAAGGAAAGTATCTCTATGAAGATTCATTTTCGAAATATTTTCGAGGAAGTTGTTTGTGTCCCTGATGTACGACGGGAAGCTGGATGGGATGCTCCTCAAGAAGTTATCGATGTAGCTAGATATTAGTTCGGTGAGGGCAGAGCCGTATATGTAGAGAGTTTGGTCATTCGTTGGGAAGTATAGGAGACAAATGAGGAGGCGCCATTGGCCGAAAGCGGGCTGGGCGTGTTCCAGGGCGTCTTCAGAAATTCAAATGTGACCAACCAGATGCCGGAATTATTACCCTGGCGGTGGTCGCGAGATACAGACCTGATAACTGCATTGGAGTAACTCTCGATGACTGAAAATATGGTACACGTGATGTTTCATCGAAGCTCACCCAAAATGATGGTGGAAGAGTGCGACTAGCGGAACGATCAACATAATCCGTATGCCAAGCGCCGAGGGCCGGGAATCTGCCGTCCGAGCGGTCACACTCTGTCTGAGCAAAACAGAGTTGAGCGGCGCATTCGTTTCTTACATCTTTCTGCATGATCATGATCAAAACAACACGTGCACCCTATTTTCAACCACGAAGAGTCACTACACTTCACTCTTACGCGCTTATTAAAACCATATACGAACATAGACCTTTGATCAGATCTGTTTCCCGCTACCACCGCCAGGGGATTCTTTTCGGCTTCTGGTTGGTCAAGATAGCATGCCAAGCCCTCTTTCCGAGTCTGGCGCACGCCCTGGCTCTGCCCGCGCCTCCCATTGACCAAACTCTCTACATATACGGCTATGGGTGAGGTTGCCTGATCCAGATATAATGGGACTGCCTGGATTCCCTCCTTTATGGATATTTTGTAGCATGTATACTGGAACTGGCAGGGAGTTTTAATGCGAGAGCATCAACTATCCCATAGAGCAAAGCCGGAGGATTCTGTAACCGCAAAAAAAAAAAAAAAAAACGCGAAAGAAATGCCAATTACTTCATTGGCTGAGCAAAACGGCTCCTACACAGTTAGCAAAAATAACACGCCTAGACGTGTAAACCGTTGTCCCATAGCGTACACGTCAAAACGTGTTCGTTTTATACGCAGCCATGCGTGTTATTCGTCTACACATGAGGTGCCGTGAAAACTTTACACGATGCACCGTGTTTTCCTTCCGCGAAAAACGGCTGAGCTGGTTGGCTGAATATGCTACTCATAAAGCATGGCGGCCAGCAGCCGAAAACAGGCGAGAGACGAGCCCAGCGAGCCGCGCTCCTTTTTGCCAAGAGAGCACACAGGACGCGCTTGTTCTCGTTCGATGTCTTTTATACACAGTAAAGTCTCCAAGCGGCGGACGTAGCTACGTGCAAAGGTATGTACGTGCGTCGGCGGCGTCGGTAGCCACAACGGGACTCCTAGACAGATTAACAAATGCCGAACTTTTTAGAATAGATAAATGACTCGAGGAAGCGAAATATTAGAATCGGGCCACGACTCGCGCCACCTAGTCGTAGCGACGTTGAGCAGCTACAACGCAACTGCTAGACTGACAAACGAATGCCAAACTTACATGGATAAATAGCTCGAGCATAATATTTGAAATAGGGTGGTAACTTGCCCCACCTAGTGAGATTTTTAGCAGCCTATGGGGGAAAAAATGCGTTTGTTCGTACGCTGCAAACGTTTACGAGTAGACACAGCCCTATTTACATCCCAGACAACAAGAGCATCACATATTACACAGCACCGACCTAGATATATACACAAACACTAGAACGACACTGCGCCTGACACTGCGCCCCACACTTCCTACTCGATATTCATTTCTCCCCGCGGCGCATATAAGCTTGACATGTGCGGCTGGGCTCTTTGGTCGCGACCGTTACAGATATATAGAAGAAGGCACAGAACACGGCGCAATGGACAGCCGTGTGTAAGAACTGTTTGCATTTAAAACGTATGAAGCCAAGATGTATAATGTTAGTCCATTGCGACAGATAACGATGTATTAACAATAAATCTTAAAACGGTCATGAAAAATTTGAATTTTTTATTATTTTCTCGCTTGACCAGTGTTATGAGCAGTCCGACTAGCTTGAATCAGATAGAAAAACAAAGTATTGAGATTTTATCCTTATGTATTAAATAATAAATGGAAATGATCTTCGCGCAAAGCATTTTTTATATATTCTTCTGTAGGACATCCGCCCAACACTTCACTTCCGCTAGTTGCAGTACGCGTACGGGAGCAGACGCCTTTACTTTTGGGGCGTTTTGATGCAGTTAGTTGTCGTATGTCGTGCCGGTGTCGAGTGGAGTGGTGGGGCTTGGGAGTTTGTGACCGGTGTTATTCGTGATCACAGGTGTGTGTGGCGCTGATGGGTTTTTCCTTATACCGCCATCACCCCGAACTTTGAAGATTCACGGGCCCGTGGCACTGCATTATTCTGAAATGCGAATGCCTTCTCTGTTGACGTCGTTTTCCTGGTACCACTCGTGGATACTGCAAGCGTTTAAACAATGTGCACCGTCTAGAATACATCCACGGTGACGTACTCGACCTGTTGAAACTTATTGCTTCCGTCATTTTGGAGTACGCAACGCAGTTATCTCGCTGCTCTGGTTTCGATTACAAGAGCAAGCCGAAACGCTCGTAGTTCCCGCCTTCAGTACACGTTGGACATCTTCCACACTTTGACACCGGGTAACTGGATGAAAGAGGATTTACATTTACTTCAGAGGTCACTGTCGCCGCTTCCTCACCGTCAAGCGGCAGGATCAGCTGGCGACAACCTGCGGATGAAGGGCTGGAGCATCAACAGCCCAAGAGCACTCGGTGCCGATGCGGGCGATGCGGATTTCTGTCAAACGGTAGGCCAGCACAAACCGTGACCGTTCCAGCTCTTCGTCATGACACGGTGTTTCACAGAACAGGGTAAAAAATAACTACACGGACCACCGAAGCAAACGCACTGTTATCGTAAATCTTGACTAGTGATTACGCCTTTAGAGATCATCTTATTCGTTTTGCTGGAGTGACACAAACGAGGAGCATAACAAAATCGTTTGCATAATCTGCGTACCTCGCAAAAGCACTAACCCAGTCACCTTGCGAAAAGCGCGAAACATGGAGTCCGCACCGTCCTGACGTCCCAGTATTCTGCCTGCTTTAGAGCAGTTTATACCTGCTAGTAGGTATGCCAACTGAAACTTGAAACTAGGGGCAGTGCCAAAGAGAAAAGAGACAACGTTGGGAAAGCTTGCTCGCTCTCCCTCATTTCTCAACTCTCAAGTGATTGTATCATAATTAATGCACCAACACCTCTTCCCAAAATAAAGAAGCAGCCCAACGTTCACTACGTAAAAAAATGGTCTCAGTTCATGCATCTGTGGGCAGCTAGTAAATCTCCCTAATTTATTCGCACCGCATGATGAGCGCAACAAATTCGCACGAGATTTACAGGAAAAGATCGGTGGTGACTTAAGTTTCCCTGAAATTCTGTATAACCGGTTGTTTGCAGGACCAAATCATCTACTCGAGCGGTGCGGGTCGCTGTGCAAACATGTCGCTGTGCAAACGCAGTCCAACAACACGAAGCATAAAAACGGCAGATTTAGGACAACAATCCGGAGTCCATTGTTCAACTAAAACGACGTAATTTTGTTGAAAACCCCCGCATCTTTTTACTCACGGTATGCGTCGGGAATCTTCTACATTTTGAAACGGAACGAATAAAGATTTACTATTAAAACGATCGCTGCGTCCTCCCGGACCAGCTGGACCGGATCAGCTGACGACGACAGGACTGAACCCGTTGAACCTCAACCCCACAACAACCAATTTGCGCTCCGTTTTAGTGTGGGTTTCTACCTCCAAGCACCACATCACACACCACGAACGTTTCAGCTCTTTTTCGCATCGCCATGTTGCACCAAACAGAACGAGATCGCCGAAGTCAACGCAGCGCTGTCGTGAACCTTGGCTTGTGGTTACGCACTCGTGGACCCTGTGACTCCTTTCGCTTTCAAAGCACACACGACGATTACGAATGATACTTTCCGTCTTCCGGGAACATCACAGGGGCATTCCTCCGGTCACGTCTTCGCTAATGTGCTCGCAAACCGCGGCGATTCTCGCGTCCCGTCTAAACCAAAGTAATACCGGCGCCGTGTTAAACGTGCGCTGTTGCCAGATTTTCTCCGACCAAACAAAAACAACGAAAGCAAACGGGCTCTAGTTTCCAGCGTACATCGGCCTTGCGCCGTGAACAGATTTTTGCTTTCAGCTGTAACTTAGAGATGACTTACAGATGCAGCAACACTGGTGTAAAGTTTTAATATGGCGGCCACCACGGAGCGCCGGAAATTCTGAGGAGGGTGCATAGGAAGCGGCGGCACCTCCCCCCTACGGCCGTTTCCCTTGCAGTTGAAGGGTTGAAGCCAAAACGAAACCAACTGCTATGTCACGTGTTCAGATCGAGGGTACGCTTTTTATATCAATCTTAACTGTTTAGAACGAGTAATTATACCCATAATTTTATTTGTGGTGCGTAAGAAACTAATGTCAAGACTCCCTAAAAAACTACAAACATGGGCGACATGAGGGAAGCTGCATTGCAATCGACCAGAATCAATGGCAGCGCCCAACGTTACTAGAGCCCTCAGTTGGGAAACTCACCGTTGAAACCTGGGCCGCTGGTGTCCGCCGAGACCGAGCTAAATACGACAAGAGCGCCACCCTTTCTCATTTGTCTTTACTGTGGTCACCTTGAGCTTTTAGAAAGCATATTTTTGCGTAAAAACCAACGGAAAAGACTCTTTTCGTAGCAACGCTTATGGAGTTTAGTACAAAATGATGGGCGCGTGTTGTTTTCTAAAATATTAAGTTTGCAAGTGTTGCAGTACAATTAATATTGTTTTTATACAACCGTGCCTCAGCGGTGATTTCAGGTAGCGCGCCCCGAGCTAGGCGCATATTAACCTCAGTTGCATTCCGCGGCGCGTCCGCTTGGGAGTCGGGGTTGGCACCCCAGAAGCCCATTCCACAGTATCTGTTCTGGCCCAAAAGTGGCCGATTAAAACCAAAATTAAAGTCACGTGCAGTTCCTCGAGTGGCCGCTGCGTTAGAAATGGCGGCGTTGTGATCGCCATTAGCTCGGTTCTGGAGGACGGGTCAATGCCACTTTTTCAGAGCAGTCTCTATGGCAGTTTCCCAACTGAGTGGTTTAGTGACGTTGGCAGCGCCTGAGGAGGGGGGGGGGGGCTAGCTATACTGCAATGACAACAAAAATGGCACCTAATATTGCAAATATTTTCATGCAAATTAGAATCCAATGTTTTGTCATACCGTTCACTCAAACCACTTTCGTATAAAAAGTATATTGACAATATATATTTTATCTGGTCGCATTCAGAAGTTCTCTAGTTCATTATAGCTTTTAAATTAGCTCACCCCTCAATTTTGTTCCACACATAGTTATTTAAAATCTAAAATTACCTTTCTAGGCACATGAGTGCGAATAAATGATTCCAAATTGATCACACAACTGTAGCGGAAACTGACGGATCGTTAGAAATATTTGCACTACGACAACTGCCACCCACGTCCCTTCAAAAATACCGTACCTTACAGCCAAGCGCATAATTGTAAACACACATGTTCAAACAAAGACGATTTTAAAACAAACACCGATTCGTTACGTCAAGTCCTGAAAGAAAGAAGCATCCATAAAAGATAATAGACGATGCGATCAATAAGGCACAGGCCCTTGATCGTGTCCTCTTGCTAAGCGAGTGGAGCTTTCAGACAGAGAACCGTCGGGCGAACCTTGTACTAATTTTTAACAAAAGTTCTCTGAACGTCGCAAACTGACAAAATGGACGTTACATGTTTACAATCTAATTTAAAAAGCAACCGTAATCGCCAGCAGAGAAAATCTGATCTCATTTAAAGATTCAATTGAATGCTTGCCGGGATCACTAAGATCCCGGTATAATGTGATCTATGCATGAAATAATCACCTTCAATCCATCTGTAACGGTGTGATTGTAGCTAATTAAATCATATGAGTTCAACCCTTGCCTTTTTTCGTGTACCTTTCTTCATTACCCGTTGGCGGCTTAAGGCCCGTTCACATGTATGCAACCGAGTTAGACCGAGGGAGACCAGACCTATTTTTAAGCCTCTTGCGACGTCTTAGGACCAAATGTGCTGCAGCGGGGCTGGTCCTAAGACGTTGTTAGAGGCTTAAAAACCGGTCTGGTCTCTCTCGGTCTTACTCGGTTGCATATGTGTGAACGGGCCTTTAACCTCTTGCGACGGCTTAAGATCTGCCCCCGCAGCCGCGCATCTGGACCTTTGCCGTCGCAAGAGGCGTAGAATCCGCTCGTGTTTTACTCGGTCGTGCTGGGTTGCACTTGCAAGTGCATGAACGACCCTTTAGTATCGACGAGTCAACGGACCATGACCTTCAACAAGTGTTTGCCACCTGTTGCTCTTTTTTATGTTGTGGGACAATCATTTACATTTATAACTGAGTAAAGGATTTTTAGTTTTTTCTTCTTTTTTTTTTTTTAAACCGGGAGATTGTCTATGCGCGTTGGCCGAGATCTGGCCCACTCCTATGAAGGATTGACTGTAGCTAATTCAATCCTATCAGTTCAACCCCTGCCTTTTTCTGTGTACCGATTCCGTATTACCAGTCGAGGGCTTGGTGTCGACGAGTCAACGGGTCACTATCTTTGAGAGGTGTTTGCCACCTTTTGCTCCTTTCTGAATATTTTGGGACTGGGTTATTCATTGGTAATTACTTTATGCGTTTTTTTTTTGTTTTTGAACAGGGAGATTTTTTTTAGGTCGGCCGAGCGTTTACTTTGCTTACGGTTCGCGCTTTCTTTGTTGTTTTTTTTTAAGTAGGGAAATTCGTCTTCAGCGTTGACAGAGCGTACTTGCTTTTCGTCGACTAGCATTATTGAGGACTTAGGCAGTTTCACACGTCATGTGAGACTTGACGTGACCCATGTGCGTGAACCTAAAACAACTATGTAACGGATTTCGACAACCAGTCTTGAAGAAGGTCTGTCTCAGGCCGAAACTTCGACTCCCTAAATGCTTTAAAACACCACCAATGGTTCGAAGTGCCACTTTATTCTCTTAAACTCTTCGGCACCCTGCACTATATTTCTTTTATCGATCTAAATATATATGTGCATATTTATATAAAGAGCGAAAAAGAGTAAGAGAGTATATGTTGAATTAAATATTTGTTTCATATTTTAATAACATTTCCAGACATGTATGTGAATGTGGTGGTTACATTTTAAATTATGCACTAATTGGCATTTATATTTTTTTCTTTGTCTTTAAGCATTTTTTAGCATTAGTTTGACGATTGTTGTGCAGGCGTATTCAGGCTCTTGGAATGAGCCTACGTTAATGTACTCTTACTAACGATCCCTAGCTGGCAGAATGAAACGGCAGCTGGAACTCACACCAATTAATTACGACCTCAACGTCTTAAAGTATGGTTGCCGCTAAAAATATTTGCAGGGTGTTTCGGTTTTTTATCGCAAGAAGAATCTAATTATTTCCGAACCCTCAGTAAACGACCAAATGTTTTGCTAGTGGTCCAGACCAGGTGCAAAGTTCTCAAAATATGTCGTTATCTTTTTTAATATATATAAGTGACTTTTAAAAGCACTTAATTGGGGGAAAATGGCGGCAGACTAAAGACACGAATACATGGAGTATCATGGTGTCAGTCAGCTATTGAAAACGAACCCCGTTTTGGGAATTCAAATTTTAAAACAAATCACGTAATTTTTAAATAAGATAACCGCTAGGTCTAAAAGTTGGTAATCTAGTCCGGACGGCTAGCTCTATATATTTAGAGTGAAATTAAGTTTTCCGCAACGCCAAGTTTGTTTTGCAAGGAAAAGATATTTTTCTCAACTACTCACTGTTGACGCCAGCTAGATTTATCTTGGGGTTCTCGATGTACCTACAACAGCGTCTTTTTTTTTAAATACACTTCTGATAAATAATGAGCTACATGAACACGCTAGACATTGAAGGCTTAAATAACTTGACGGCGACATCTGCAAGATATTGCCAATTAGAGATATTGCCAATCAGAATTAGCTGTGCGAATGGCGAAGCAGAAGGACACGTGTGTCAGCTGCTCCGCGGGATTTCACCACAAGCAGCAACAGATTGTTTGCTGTGTGTGTTTAACCCGCTTTCAGTGCAAGTGCATGAATATCGTCAATGATGACTACGACCTACTCATGCAAGATGAGTGAGCCAGTACAAGTGTGCGAAATGAGTCAAGCGAAAAAAAAAGTGAAAGCCGTTTACAACTCCCTGTAACGCCGAATTGGAGCGCAGCTCTTGAGGAGGAGGAAGGAAGGGTAATCAGGGGAGCGTATACAACTCCTCCTCCTCCTCCCCTCAATCTTCAATCTCCTCCGGGGGGGGGGGGGGGTGGTCACGTGACCTCAGGGGAAGGGGGGCGCCCTCCTCCCCCAGGTCACGTGACCCCCCTCCCCCTCCTCCCCCGGGTCACGAGACCCCCCCTCCCCCTCCTCCCCCAGGTCACGTGACCCCCTCCCCCTCCTCCCCCAGGTCACGTGACCCCCCTCCCCCTCCTCCCCCAGGTCACGTGACCCCCCTCCCCCTCCTCCGCCGAGGTCACGTGACCCCCCTCCCCGCAGGTCACGTGACCCCCCCCCCCCCCCTCCCCCTCCTCCCCCGAGGTCACGTGACCCGGGGGGTCACGTGACCTGTGGGGTCACGTGACCTTAGGGGGTCACGTGACCTTAGGGGGTCACGTGACCTTGTAGGGTCACGTGACCTTGGGGTGACCTTGGGGGGTCACGTGACCTTGAGATGACCTTGGTTACGCCGACGCCGACGGCGACGGCGACGGCGACGCCGCTCAAGCCGGAAACGGGCGCCTAAGAGCTGCGCTCTAAAAACAACGACGACGACGAAGTTCCCATGCCTAGAAGTTCAACCACGGTATCTACGGTGGACGCGGTAACGGATACCGATGACGTTCCGTGTGCTGCAGGTTCATCGACATCAAAGAAAGACATTCAAACGGTACTGGAAGAGTTTTTTGACATCTTCGCACGACGAAAGGCGGAAAAAGTCTCGCTACGTAAAGAGGTTGGTCGCCTCAACGACACCGTTTCTTTGTTAGTGAGTCAACGCTTCACGAACATTTCAGACAACTGACGGTTTTCATCCGTTGTCCTACACCTCTGCCACTGAAGAGTTTCCCGCCTTGAGTTGCCGACAGCAGAGCCTACCGAGACCTCGAAATGCGCTGCCAGCTGACACACCGATGAATACCTTCGGACAAACTGGGCCCCTTCCACCTGCAGTGTATACAGCCGAACGAGACTCCATTCCGCGAGGCACCGTGGATGGTGACGGCTTCACCCTTGCCACCCTCCGCAAGCCCGTAAAGCCCTCTGTCGGAACTTTGAAAACATCAAAGATAGCCGTGATTGAACGTTCTCCACAAAAAAGTGCCCGGTTTGTGTCAAGGCTGTCCCCGGAAAAGAGTACGAAAGACGTTGAGGATTTGGTCGCGGCTGTTTTGCAAGGTAAAACTTTTGTATGCACGAAATTGAAAACCAAACTTCCTAACTATTCGTCTTTTCACATTCTCAGTGACAAATAGGTTTTTGAAGCGATAAAGAGCGTGTCTGTCTGGCCAGAAGGCTGCATCTTCAGGCAATATTTTGGACCACTTTCTGTGTCGTGCCACTTCGATAGTGTAGAAAGCAACGTTGAGGCTGGTGCTACTGCAAGGTAATGCATAATTTTTCTTTGCATTTTTTAACCTCTAGCCTCATTGCCCAATACCATATGAACTTCTATTGCCTGTTCAATTAAAGCGATATGCAAGAACCAAAAACTCGACCACGATCTTATATTTAACTATACGCTCTTTGAAATGTAAAAGTGATAAATTCATTACTCTTTTAGATCAACTCCGTGCTTCGTTTCAAGTGGTGATGCTCTCCGAAACATTGTACGTAACAGATGACGATCTTCTTATCGTGCCGGGTTACAATCACTTCTTTTCGAATCGAAGCGGAAAACGAGAAGGAGGTATTTGTATTTTTGATAGAAAGGATATTAGATGCGAAATACTCGATGCCTTTACCGAAATTACAGACGACTATAAAATCGTAACTGTGAAACACGGACGTCAGCTGCTTTCTGTTATGTATCGACCGCCAGCTGGTAACGTAAATAATCTTTTGTCATTTCTTGAGAGGTATCTTGATTTCATATCCTTGAATAACTACTCACTTGTTCTGGGCGGCGACGTAAATGTAAATAGTTCAGAAAACTCTTCTCTCTAGTCACGACTGAGTAGTACACTAGTGGTTTTTGGAATGTGATTGTGTCCCCCACCCGAATTACTCATTGCGCATGTTGTATCGACGTTTTTATTACCAATATAAGTACTATAGGTCGCAGTGCAGGTACTATTAGTAGTGACATAAGCGATCATTTACTTTTTTTTTCAAACCCGTGACTTATCGAGGAGCGTCGATAGAGCCTTAACTTTCCAAACGATAACCGACTGCCAACTGCGGCCCTTTCGAAGCAAAGTCATGCAAACAGACTGGACTTTTGTCTTCTCAAAGCAATGCGTGAACTAAGCATATAATGATTTTATACATAATTTTAAGGCGAAATACATCGCATCGTTTCCGTATGAGACTGTCACTGCTAAAAAACGAATAAGAAAAAAATGAGTCATGCCACCTATTTTAACAATGATAAGAAAAAAGAATCGCTTATATCAGGCGTACCTCTGTTCAAACGACGACGGTGACCATGCAGTTTTCAAGAAGCATCGCAATCAACTCACATCTGCACTAAAAAAAATCAAAAACAGAATATCACAAACGTCTTTTTCATGACGCTCACAAGAAGCGTCCTGCGATTGCTTGGCAGTCGATAAACAAAGTGCTCAAACGCAGCAAGCAGAAGAATTCAATAGATGAACATTCACTTTCCGGTGAAACCATGTCCGGAATACAACTGAGCTCTTTAACATACATTTTACTAACTTGCCTTCTAGCGCGCACAATGAGCATGGTTCCTTGTATATCCATCGTGTAGCAGACACAATTTTTTTACAACCGACAGACGAATTGGAAGTGATCTGTGTATTTATGGGATTGAATAACAGTAAAAGCCATGGCCTAGACGTTATACAAATAGAGCCCGTTAAATTCGTGATCGTTGTGGTGGCCCCACTTTTGTTATATATATTAAACTTAGCATTGTCGAGTGGCCAATTTCCGAATAACATGAAACTTGCGAAAGTTTCAGTTTTGCATAAAGGTGAAGACAAAAATTTAGCTACAAATTACAGACCCATCTCGGTTCTTCCAGTAATTTTCTAAGGGCTGGAAAAACTATAATATATCGTTCAGACGATTTTTTTGCCCAAACAATCTGTGCTAACTGACTCCCAGTTCGGATTTCGCAAGTGCAAATCCACGGAGGACGCTTTGATATCGCAGAAAAAAATAATATTACACAATACAGAATGCAAACGGCTGACACTGGGAATATTTATTGATCTAAGCGTTTGATTGTCTTAACCATTCAACGCTCCTTGATAAACTTTCGTTTTATGGCATATGTGGCACGCCTTTGATACTTATTCATTCATATTTAGATGTATCGATGTGGTGGCCCCACTCTTGGTATATATATTTAACTCAGCATTGTCGAGAGGCCAATTTCCGAATAACATGAAACTTGCGAAAGTTTCAGTTTTGCATAAAGGTGGAGACAAACATTTAGGTACAAATTACAGACCCATATTGGTTCTTCCAGTATTTTCCAAAGGGCTGGAAAAAATTATATTATATCGTTTAGACAAATTTTCTAACCAGAAATCAGTGCTAACTGACTCCCGGTTCGGATTTCGCAAGTGAAATTTCAAGGAAAGCGCTTTGATATCGCAGAAAGAAATAATATTACACAATATAAAATACAAACGGCTGACACTGGGAATATTTATTGATCTTAGTAAAGCGTTTGATTGTCTTAAAAATTCAACGCTCCGTGATAAACTTTCGTGTTATGGTATACGTGGCACGCCTTTGATACTTATTCATTCATATTTAGAACATCCTAAGCAAGGCGTCTCAGTGAATGATCATGTTTCCTCTTTGCATATTTTGAAGTTTGGTGTGCCCCAAAGCAGCATACTCGGCCCTCTGCTGTTCAATGTGTAAATAAATGATCTAGTCAATATTTGCAACCAAGCACGTTTTATAATGTATGCAGACGACACGAGTATATTTCTATCTGCATCGAATATGGACGAACTTATATCCATGGGAAACTTATATCGGGAAAAATGTCTTTCGTGGTCAACAATAAATGGTGTTAAAATAAACACTGTAAAGTCTAAGGCAATTTTGTTTAGACCTGTAAATTAGCACGTTATTAGTAATTATGCTCTAGAGATTGGCACCGACCAGATTGAAATAGTTAAACAGCACAAAACGTTAGGTGTCATTTTTTCAGAACATATGGAATGGGATAATCACATCCATTACTTAGTTAAGAAACAGTCAAAAGTTGTTGGAATATTATGTCGCTGTCACTCCTTGTTTCCTGTAAATATTAAAATGCAAATTTGTCATGCTCTGTTTAGCTCTCAAATTAATAATTGTCATTTGGTTTGGGGCACAGCAATTAAATATAATATTAACAAACTTACGATCCTACAAAATAAAATGCTGCGTTTTATTGCAAACGTGCATTACGTCACTCACACGGAACCATTATTTCTTAAATTCAATGTCGTGAGGATTGCCAGTGTATACGTGTACCGTTTGCTATGTTCTTATTTATTTTGGACCAATGTGTTTCTTTCTTTTTTGTCTAATGAATTATACCTGACAAAACGTGAATCGTCGATCCTTGTCAGACGCAGAGAGTTTTGGAATGTGCCTCATTTTCGTACAAATTATGCACTGCAATCGATTGCACATAACCCGCCTACATTACTTAACAAGTTCATTATAGACCACAATGATATTCACTGTTTAACAAAAAAGGATGTGCGCGTTTGTTTTATTTAGAAAAAGTGTAGTGTATAGTAGTTCTTGTTTTTACCATGCCCTGTAAGTGCAGGGGCAGAGGACCCGTACAAGCTACCTCATGGAAGCTTTTTGTCGGGTGCCCTCTGCGCAATATTGCTGAAAATAAATATTACTTATTTATATAACTTACTTAGAGCAATGGCCGTTTGAACGATCGATAGAAGGTAAAACGTGTATAACCTCTAAGAATATGTGAAGCCACTTGCGTCAATAAGGTAGACGCCAGTGCTGAGCACACCTTGGCCTAAGGAACTTTAGCCTTCGGGAGATAATTGAAACGATGTTTATTTATTCCCTCAACCCAAGCAATGTGAGCCTGGCAAAAACAAATCCAGCACAGCCGCCTTTAACTGCACCGTGGAACGGAATTTTCAGGTCGTTGGAGACAGGACTTGTAAGATCAGTTGGAGGTTGTCAGCAGCATTTGCTGATATTTCTCAGCTATGCAGAATACGGCACTGTAAATCGGGAACTCACGAGAAAGCTTAGACTTCATTTCGGAATTGAAAAGACGAGTCACACACCAAATGTATGGGCAATTATCACTGAAGAGCATCTGACACACGTTGTTTTGCTTTATCGCGTAGGACAATATATTTGTAAAATAACATCATTTCCTGGATGACGATCTAGTTCCTAAAATATTACTATTTCATGCCTGCCACAATATTTCAGTTGAGATTACGGGAAAGCACTTCATTCATATGTATATCTTTCACCTGTATTGTATGATAAATAAATCTCGTTGTGTCTAGGAGGCAAATTGTTTTACTACATTTTTTTATAAAGCCGATAGCAGGTTGTTTCAAATGTTTGAGGATTGTGCTGGGCCGATATAGGGCCTTTCAGTATTAACATTGATTATTTTTAGCACTACTTTTTCTCCTTTCCAAATTTGTACCTATTCTAACCTTCACAACTATATTAAGAAAAACAAAATTGCGCCCGCAGAATATAAGGAAGGATTAAAACACGCCAAGCAACTTACCTTTATCAAATAAACAAGGAGAATCCGAAGAACGTGACAAAAATAAGTTTTCAACTTCAAACCACCTGCTGTGATCTACGCTGTCAGTCCACGAGGAGCTACAAAGTAAATATACAAGGAACTCAGAATGCGGTTTTGAAGAAAGCAGGCCGCAGTGTCCCCTTATCTTTCATCTTGAATTCGTCAAGCGGAAAGGGCGGGTGCAGTATACGGTACAGTGTTTTGGAAGAACGTCAACAAGTGCATTCTTGCAGGGCTTTTTTTTTTCGAAGAAGTATGTTCGCAAATCGAATTCCTTTGTAAACTCACGTCTTCGGAGGTGAACGCAAAACATTTTGTCATATGGATGGGCTGTCCGACATTCAAATAGAACACAAATGCCTGAAGTGTTCTCTCATTGGATGATAAACTTGATGGTCGAAACGCTGACTGTATATAAAGACCGGAAACCTGAAGCTCTTCATCAGTTCGCAGCCATCGACTAATTCCAACTTTAAACATGGTAGGACCTCTTGTCTTTTTTAATGAATTCCCATCCTTTTACTATCAGCATACCTACCGATATTTCCCATTAAACGTATTCAATTCAGAGATAAATTACAAATATATCAGAGCTATGACTACAAAAACGGAAATTAATTTTTAAAAGAAAATAATGTGTTTGTTTTTTGGTTCTTCTAGCTCAGATAATATATTTACTTCCAGAGCCCCTTGTAAAATACGCCTCCATAGATCCGAAGATACAGTCATATCTTGTTAATGTGTACACCTCGGCTTCCCAAAAAATGTGCCACAATGAGATTTATTTATGATAATACGACAAAAATGCATGTAGTTACCCAGTTCACGCGGAAAATTGTGTATATATGAAGGAGTGTGCATGTTAACGGGGTCCATATAGACGAGACAGAACACTTCTTTCGAGAAGAGCGACTGCGACCAATGTCGGACATGCACTGGGTTCAAGGTTTACCGTGTTCTCATTTAATTCGCATCAAACGCCTTGCAGTTTCGCACGGTCCTCATCCTGGCTCTGGCCACCTGCGCCTTTGCCGGCTACCTCGGCTATGGCGGCTACGCCACTGCTCCACTTGCCCACTCCAGCGTCGCCCACCACACCCCATACTTCAGCTACGGCTACGGACAACAAAGCGTCGGACATGGCTATGGTCTGGGCTACGGACTCGGCTATGGTCACGGCCTTATAGGTCATAGATACGGAGGATTCTACTAGAAATGTGAGCATCCGCATAAAACATCAAATACTCTTTTGTGACGAAATTCTGAATTCCTATGTTGCCCAGAACTACCGGAATTAGCCTGGAATACGATACAACGAAATAGCAATATTTAATATATTCAATGCATATAGTAATTAAGAATTCAAGGAAAGCATGTGTGGCATAATATTCTCACGCATTTTGCTCCCTCATTGGTTCTTCAGCGTTGTTATTGGCTCATGCCGCAATCTAATTTGTTGAGGAGCGATAATAAGATTGTCATGACTCTCCCGACCCTGCGCCTTTAAACTGAGTGTCTTTAAACAGAATCCATTAAATAATAGCCTTGACAAACTGTGTCGTTCTTGTTTTATTTTTCAGGAGGAGGATTCGTCATGAGGCGCCGGCAGTACTCTATACCATCAAAACTAGCAATTGTTGAAGAAAACATTTATGAAACACGTTCAATAAACATGAATTTCCCCATCACAGCCTTGTCTATTTTTCTTGAAGCGGCGAGGCCCGTCAAGCAGTGGAAGACACTGCTTTTTTCTCGCCACCTTCAGTTTGTGTTTCAAGCTGAAATAAACGCTGATTGATTGATAATATTTTTTTGGCCTTGTTTCCAACCAGGCTGATATTATCAGCTTGGATTTGTTTTTGCAAGTGACTACATATATATGTAGGGGTAGGACATTATTTGGGTAAGTTTAAGACTGCCGCCACGCGGCCAAGGTGAAAATCTTAGAAGGGTCTATTTTATGCGCTTCGACTTTACACACTAATGTTAAAATATTGCGGTTAGCCTAATACCCCTGTCAGACGGGAAAGTAAATGTCATTTTGATCGAATGTCATTCACCGCTCGGCGAATCAGCTCGTGATCCTGGTTCTTCACGTGATCCTGGTTCTTCATCGCTCACGCTCATTGGCCGAGCTGTAATGTCATTTTGCTTAAATGCCATTTAACGTGCCCGTCTGACAGGGGTATAACACACAGCGTTTTCTGGACGTCAAGAACTTTCGGATACACTCTAAAAAATCATGTGCGTCTACTTTCCCGCACAGCACTGGGAGAGCCAATCACCGCAACTTACGGAGGCAGCTCAACGAAAGACGATGCCGGAGCATAAGTTTAGACCAAAAAAAAAAACAGTCTTTGTAGTGACATTAAGCAATGCAAAACGTCACGCTTGCATTGCTTAATGTCACAACGCAGACTGCGTTTTTTGGTCTAAACCTATGATTCGGCTTCGTCATTCGCTGAGCTGCCTCCGTTAGTTGCGGTGATTGGTTCTCGGAGTGGAGTGAGGGAAAGGAGACGAACGGGAAGTTTTTTTATAGTGTATGGGATTTACGTTGAATCCAGAACTCTAGGATATGTGAATTGAAAACTGTGAAACAGCCATGTATTTGTAATAAAGTTTACTTAACTTACAGTCTGGTAATTTTTACGGCTGTCTTGTTATATAGGTTTTTTGTATGCTTAAAGGGGGACCACCAGAAATATTCTTCCACCTGGCGGAAAGTCCTCCTCACCCTCTTTCTTTCACTTTCTCTCTTGTATTGTAGCACGGCGAGGCGAGGGGAAAGGTCCCCTTTTGCGCCGGCTTCTTCCGAGAGGATAAGCCGAGAAAATCCCCATTCTGAGCGACGGGCGATGGGTGCGGCAGGAGCGACCTCGTGACTTACAGGTATCTTCAGCTCCTATCACGTAATATGCTTATTTTTCGGCGCTCGCCAAGCCTAGCCCCTCGGGTGTAGGTTTTACAGAGCTGCAAGGCTGCGCCCTCGCAGTCACCGAATTTGAGCTGTCGAAGTTCTTTGGTTTAGCCCGTGGCAAAGTAAACGCATACTTTGGAGCTGCGATGCATCCCCGCACCCATTGAAGGAACGTTTCATAGATATTCTCGGTTGATCAAGGAGCTCAAAACACATGCGCGAGATGTGGTGATTTTAATATGTAAGGATGGATTTACATCTTCACAAAACATTCCATCTTCAAAAAAACGGCTTGTCACGCTCAATCCTGCCTTAAATCGGGATCGATGGAAAAGAAAACGATGTACCAGGGGCGGGCATCTTGTACAAGGTCTCTGTTTTTTAGCAGCGAGCACAAATTATTGTGTGCGCAACTCACACTATATGATGGCCAAGGAATCTAGATGACATTTATATTTACGCATCCCAAC